>APFE030185707.1:57041-92636 GCA_000404065.3 Pinus taeda
TTGTTATTATTTTTAAACGTTTTGTGTTTTTTATTTTGTTTTATTTTTTTCAATGTTTTAATTTTTATTGGTTTTTACTACATTTTTTAAAAAAATGTTGAAAATTTACCTCGAAAAAAAAATTGTTTCCAGCATCAACATTTTTTATTTTCTTGTTGTTTTTCTTGTTATTTTGGGGTTTTTTAGGTAGAGTTCTCGTTTTGAGTTTACAGATCATGTTTCATAGTTTACATCATTATTTGTTGGTCAAGGATTTCTAGGCCTAACGAGGGCATACACCGTTAGGATTTACCGCAATCCCATCTTCACCGGTCCAGGGATTCTAAGGCCTTGTGTTTCTCCCCTAAGACCACCCCACTTAGTTTCGAAACCATCAGGCAATCCAGCTCAACCAAGTAAGAGAAACCCCATCACACCATGCTTATCTGGAAATGGAAAGGCAAGGTTGAAACCATTGTCACACTTGGAAAAACCCATGCCAATGACATCAAGAGAACCAAAAACACACATGCATGTATCATGCATGCCAAAAATAGCAAGAAAATCACATATGCATGTACCATGCATGCCAAAACTAGCAAGGAATCACACATATAACTTGATACATGCAAGTAATCTCGTTGTAGTTGCTTGATCCAACTCTTCCTTGTCTGATATTTGCTTCCCTTTGCTTTCTTGTCCTTCATTTTCCTTCCTTCCTCCAATGCTGGAGTGCTCCAAGAATACATTCTAAGTGTCCAATAGTATGAGAGAGTAGGGAGAATAGAGAGAGAGATTCAAAACTAAACTGAAAAAAGTTTGTGAATTGATCCTCATAAGCCTTTTTATCAATGAGGCCTCTATTTTCTTCAATTTCCATTATTTTCCTTCATTTTCTCCTCACATGCAACATGTGGCCTTTCACCTTCATTTTCTCCTAATTTACATTATTTTCATAAATAAAATGCCAATTAATGTTTCTTTGCCTTTCCAAATCCTCTGGCATTGCCTTTGTCAATTTCCCTTAGCCATAATAAACCAAATGAACACCCACACCAGGATGCTTTTCCCAACATTCAGCTTGGAATAAGTGTCTCATGACCTCGGTCTTATTTTTCCTTTATTAACTTTATTACATGAACTTTTAACCTAGGGTTGTTACACCAAGTCCTCCATAGAAGGTAGGACTTGTTCCTCTTCTTGATCTAACATGGAAGACTCATAGAGTGTCAAATTCGCTACATTCACAACTTAGTAAATGAGCATATATGGTGGTAAGTTGAGTCGATAGGCATTATCACCCACCTTTTCCAGTATCTCAAAGGGTCCATACCTTAGAGCCTTGATTTTCTTACCAGGTCCCTGTAGCCTCTCCATATTCAACCGTAGTCATATTATGTCTCCCACCTTAAACGATTTCTCTATTCTATTGTTGATCATGTTTGGCCTTATATTTTTCTTGTGAGTTTTGCAATGTCTCTTGTACCTATAGATGGATCTAGCTTACCTTATCGATAAAATTTCCAACCCTCAAGGTGTCTCCTTTAAGATCTTCCATCCCAAAGGTGAAGGTGGCCAATATCCAAAAAAGGTTTCAAATGGGGACCCTTTTGTAGAAGTGTGGACTGCTCTCTTGTAAAAATGATGCATATATAACAAATTTTCATCCTAGGTCCTTGGATGGTTCTGGTTGTATCCCATCAAAAGTTCCACCAAAATCATGTTGACTACTTTTGTTTGTCCATCTGTCCATGGATGCAATGTTATAGATCTTTTCAACTTCATGTCCATCTTCTCCCACAATGTAGTCCAGAATACACTGAGAAATCTCGTATCTCTATCTGAAATCATGCTCCTTGGTATCCCAAAGTGCAGTCAAACCTATCCAAAGAACAAGTTCGCTACTTCTTTCCCACAAATGGTGTTTTTATAGGGCATTAGAACACACATTTTGCTAAACATATAAACTACCACAAACAAGTAGTCATGCCCCTTCCCAGTTGTTGGTAAACCTCCCACAAAGTCCATGTAAATACTTTCCCAAGGATGAGTGGGTACAGGTAAGGGATGATATAGACCATGTTTCTTATTACTAGGCTTGCTAGTACAACAAAGCATGCATCCTCTTATGAACCTAGCTACCTATTGTTGCATCTTGGGCCAATACGCATACATTTGCAAGTTAGTCACGGTCTTCCCTACACCAAAGTGCTTTGCAACCTTGGAGGTGTGATCCTCCCTAATTAGCTTCAATCTCTCGCCTTTATGAATGCATAACTTATCTAGCCTGTAGAGTAGCCCATCCTAAAGATGGTAGTTAACAGTGTTGTCGCCATCGTGCACATGACTCTGACTCTGCAACTATTGAAACATCTCCTTGAAGTCCTCATCCTCTGAATATGCCTCTTTGTATGCATCAGGGGTGAATGGCTCCATGTACATAAGAGTTCCCAAAGTTGTGATCTTTGGTGTGGGTGGCCTTGAAAACAGGTCGACCAACTTGTTTGTGATACCCTTCTTTTACTTGATCACCAAATGAAATTGTTGTAGAAACATCCAATTGTAATGTTTGGTTTGTTGTAGCTTAATTTGGTCCTATGAGTACTATAGCCGTTGGTGATCTATGTGGATCACTATATCCTTTCCCATCAGATAATGCTTCCACTTCTTCATAGCTTGCACCAAGACATAGAGCTCCTTATCGTAGGTAGGGCAGTTAAGAATTGCCCCATGAAATAATTTAGAATGTTAGCATAAAAGCCTTCCTCCTTCCATTAGGACTACTCCCATAGCATACCACTTGCATTTGTCTCCACTTCAAAGGGATGTTGCAAGTTTGGTAATGCCAAGGCTGACACCTAACTGATTTTCTTCTTTATCTTCTCAAAAGCCCTCTTCTAACCCTTTCCTCGTTGGAAACTCTTACCACTTATTGTTATGGCATGGAACAATGTTACTACCGCTGAAAATAATGCTATGAATTTCCTTAGGTATTGTGTTGCCCCAATGAAATATCCTGGCCTTTGAAACATTAGTAAGCACCGAACATTTCATGATAGCCTCCATCTTAACAGGATCTATCTTCAGCTCTTCTCCACCTATCACATACCCTAGATACACCAAGGAATATTATGCAAACTCACACTTCTTGAGATTTGCTATGAGTTGGCACTTCTTTAATGTCTCCAACAGCTATGTCAAATGAGAGATGTTCTCCTCCTAGGTAGCACTATATACTCGTATATCATCTAAATAGACAATAACAAATGAAATTATAAAATCGAGTAGTACATCATTTATTCATCTCATAAATGTAGTTGGTGCAATACATAGGCCAAATGGCATGACTAGCCACTCGTACAAATCTTTCCCAGTTTTGAAAGCAGTGTTCCAGGGAACATCTTCTTTAACTCAAACCTGGTGATATCCAGACTTCAAGTCCAGCTTGGTGAAGTGTTTTTCTTCCTACAACTGATCCAACAGATCAACTATCCTTGGCAAGGGGTACCTATTCTTAAGCATGATTTTCTTCAATACCATATAATCTATACACATTTTCCAAGTCCCATCCTTCTTTGGAATAATGATGATGGTTGACCCACATGTTGATGTACTCGATCGAACAACACCATGTTCCAGCAGCTGCTGCAACTGTTTCTTCACCTCACTTGCTTCAATAACAGACTGTTTGTACAACTTAATGTTTGGCAATGGGGAGCTTGGCAATAGCTGGATCTTGTGCTCCACTTCCCTCTTAGGTGGTAATCCTTTAGGCTCCTGGAACATATCCTTGTATGCCTATAACAACTCTTCCAGGTGTTGTTTTTATTTCTTAGTACACCTCTCTAAGGATGCCTTGCCTCTTACTGACTCTTCTACAAACTAGTTTTCTCTTAAAAATAATAAAACATACTTGTAGCTAGAATTGATTAATTTCTTGGCTTGGTTGGCACTTACCAGCAAAATTTTCGACTTGCCTTTGTGCGCATTAATGATGAACGATTTTCCATCATTGAAGAGCTAGTAGTGGTTAGCTCTCTACATTAATATTGCATCTCGCACATACATATAGGGACTCCCATACATTACTCCAAATACACTGAGGGGAACCACATATAGTTCTACTTTATCAATAAAATCAACACTAATGGAAAATATAATTTTGTACTATTTGTTACCTTCAACTCTGCATCCTTATTTACCCATCCCAGTGGATATAGGTTTGGATGGTCATGAACTTCCAACCCCAACTTCTTGACCATCTCTATTGCAATGAAATTCACTTATGATCCTAAGTCAAACAAAGCATCAATATTTGTCTTCTTGACCTGTATCTTTATATGGAAGAGTTTGGTCATTTATTTCTCTTCCTATTCTTGAAGGCTACTAGGGTTCACCTCCTTCTACACTAACGTACAAATAATATTCTCATCCACGTTCGCGTTTATTTCAACTTGGTTGCTCAATTCAGTGGCCATGAGATTCTTCTTCTTATTGTCTTTCTTTTTGTTCTTCAGGTTTAAGACTAGATGTAACTTCTAGCACTTCTCCTTCACATGGTTGTCAATGTTGCAGTGCTTTTTGCGATCTTTGCACTAGTGTGTTATGGTTGTCGTATTTTTATATTTTCCCCCTTTTTTATTCTTCTTCCCCTCCATAGAAGTGCCTTGTTGCTCCTTATGCTTTGATCCACTTGATTTTGCTCTCTTCAGGCTTATGTTCTCTAAGTACTTGTGCCTGTACACAAGCCTCATCTACTAATTTGGGCTTTAACATCAACACTTTCTCTCGCAGATGGTGGTGTAGACCTCTCAAATACTTAAGGAGTACATCTAGGTTCTTTGGGGAGATATGTATTATTATGGCCATCTTTCTAAACTTTGTGGTGTACTCTTCCATGCTTTGCCTTGGCTTTTGCCTAAAGTAGTGCCACTAGATCCATTGGTCCTATAAGTACCTAACAGGGGAAAATTATGACTTAATGAGGGTTTTGAAGTCCTCCCACTTAGTGACTGGAAGATCTCCCTCCAACCTCAATGTCTCTATGTGGCTTTCCCACCAAGTTAGGGCATGGCCCTCTAATTTCAGTCGCACAAATGAAATCTTATGTTCTCCTTCGATTTGATGGTCGTTGAAATACACTTCCAATTGTTGCAACTAGTGATTCAACGTCAGAGCATCAATATTGTCGTGGTATAGCCTGATATCGACCTTTGCTTCCATTTTAAATAGGGGTTGTGATTGATTCATGGCACTCGAACTGGGTTGATATTTTATGAGTTCTTTCTTTGACTAGTTTTTTATTTCTTCGTGGCCTTTTGATCCCCCTTTAGAATTTCCCTCTACATTTGAACCCCCATGTTCTCCAAATATCCCAAGCTTATTGCTTAAGGCCACCTAAGGAGATTTAAATTACATTTTATATTTGCAACTTGATGTTCTAGCCATGAAAACCTCTCCTTTGTAGGGTCACAAGGGTTATTCACAGATTCGTCGACCATGATTTGGGTTTTATGATTTTTTTGGCCCCATCCGTCTAGATCTCTTGCAAATATCCATAATATACCCAGCGAAACCTTCTTTGATACCAATATGATCTGTAAACTATTGTGGATATTCCACTAGACAGTTCGTCACAACATATATGATAAAATTATATTTAAAATATGAAATTCTACTTTATTACAATTTTATTAGATTTTTGAATCTGTAGATTTATTGTTAATAGTGCATGCATGATAATTAAAATTATGCATAAAATAGAGAACGAAAAAATAAAAGCTCATACACACATTTGACCCAATATATGCTCTGGGAAGCCCCTTCAAGAGAAAACACAGTTGGAAGGTGAGGTCTCTCCTCTCTCTTTATCTAAATGGAAATATGGCTGTGAATTAAAAGAAGTATGGCCTGTGGCCCATGGGCTACTACAGTGCTCAATGTTAGGTAAACTTGACTCAAGATAGAGTCAAAGTTGACTAGGTTAAACAGTGATGGTTTTGGGGCACATGGTATTGTGCACCCATAGTATTTTTCCCGCGGTATTATATGTAATGGAGCTTATAAATAGTTGGAAGGACTTCATTGTAATGCAAGACCTAGAGGTGAGCGGTGAAGGCTCACTTGGTCGGATTGGCCAGGGTTTTGGCCAATGCTAATGAGATCTTATTAGGATGGGTTTTTCCTCAGATTTGGGGTTTTCCCAAATAAACATTTGTGTTTATGTGTTTATTGTTGTTGCTGGTTATTTTTATATTTATTCCTCTCAGTAATTATTTATGTTATGCAGTAAATTTCTTAACAATTGGTATCAGAGCCAAATATTGGCTTCAAAGGGATTCTTTGATGCCATGGGTTTATAGTGCCTAATGAGATCAATGCAGCTTTTTTACAGATCTGGGTCTGGAAAATAATGGTGGAACAATCATACGCGGAAGAACCTCAAGGAGAATATGTGTGAGATAGTGTTGTAACTGTTAAGGATCGCAATGCATTTGCAATATTCACTGGTTTGGAACATGCTGACGAATTGTTTGGGATTCATGCGGCTATTTAAAGAAGGTTGAGAGATACATTTTGGTAATATTAAAATTCAAGGCTGATTTTGTTTGGAGCTTTTTTCGTGAGGAATCGATAAGGAATATTTCCTATGTGTTCTATGTCGTGTTGAAAGATGGAGTAAGCGTGGGCTGCATGCAAGTCAGTAGAATTTAATTGTTCATGTGGCTTCGAAAATTGTTCGTTTTCTGCTACGTGAGGCCACCAGTGCTGAAATCTACGAGGTTCTCTTCGGGCTTGCAATTGGAGCGGTTTGATAGAAGTTTTTGAGCAAATCAAATTGAGAGAGGATGGATCAATAAACAAACAAAAAAAATTTAATGAAGTCAAAATTATTGCATGTAAATGGGCATACTACTATAAGACTTGGTAAGGCATGTGTACCCTTCGGTGATCACCGGTAAAGTCTGGGTTAGACCTAGGTGACAGGGGGATGTCGGGCTAACAATACCCCAAGTAAAAACTCTAAGGGAATAAGAGCTAGAGTAAGCGGGATTGTCTCACTTAGCAGGTTTGGCTGGAGTTAGTCAAGGAACCCCAAGTCAAGTTTAAGGGGGAAATTGTTAGGTAAACTTGACTCAGGATAGAGTCAAAGTTGACCAGGTTAAACAAGTGATGGTTTTGGGGCACATGGTATTGTGCACCCATAGTATTTTTCCCGTGGTATTATATGTAATGGAGCTTATAAAAGGCTGAAGGACTTCATTGTAATGCAAGACCTGGAGGTGAGCGGTGAAGGCTCACTTGGTCGGATTGGCTAGGGTTTTAGCCAATGCTAATGAGATCTTATTAGGATGGGTTTTTCCCCAGATTTGGGGTTTTCCCGGATAAACATTTGTGTTTATGTGTTTATGTGTTTATGGTTGTTGCTAGTTATTTTTATATTTATTCATCTTAGTAATTATTTATGTTATGCAGTAAATTTCTTAACACTCAAATCCTCTCTGTGTTCTCTATCTCATATCCCTTTTAGCTATTTTTTTCTCAGTTATGGAACAAATGCACTCGAAAGAATGGAATATCTTTTCCTCCTAGTGGTGTAGTTATAACACAACCCGATAGCCTACTAGTGGTTGGGTTTGACTACCTCAAATCTTAACCATAGTTACAATATAGACACTTCTAGAGTCTTCTACATCATAATCATGTGGCTAGACCCTTTCCATGAATAATGGGGTTTGACATAGCATCCTCTCGAATTATGGTGGTGAAAAAAGGAAGGTCATCTCACACAAAAGGAGATGATTGTCTTGGCAAGATGATGACTCTTCAAAGCGTTTGCAGTATATGGTCTTGGGATCAAGGATTTGATGTACAAATCAACCTAGGCGAAGTGTTATGAGCATGATTGCCATTCATTTTGCACATACTTCAACCATCTAGGCATGAGGGGCAGTAGCAGCGTATCCCCACCACGTTTTCATTAAAATCACCCCATACTGGAATGGTTTTTATCCTCCATTAGCATTAACATTGATATATCAAAATTATATATATATATATATATACTACTTAAAATGTAAACATTTTATAAGAGAGAGGGGAGAAGGGGTGATTTTTCACCCTCGAAAACAAAATTAATAAACTTACTCTTTGATATTAGGCATTCTTCTAATAATGAAGCAAAGGAATACACATTATTTCAAGGGCTCAATTGGGCAACCACGATGGGCATAGGAAACTTGATAGTTATGGGATATTCCATGATCATTCTTCGACACTTCATTGAAGGATCTTATCCTAGGGACCTCAATGTTAAAACAATCTTCAGAAGAATATATCTCCTTATCAAAAATATCTATATTCACTCAGTGTTCCATGTTATAAGATCCAACAACACAAAGGCAGGTGAGCTAGCCAAGCATGGGAAAAACTTAGCCAAGGGAAACCTCCTAGAAAATGGGATTATAATTCAACTTAATATCCCATAGCTTATGCTCCTAAGTCAAATGGAAAGTCGTCCTCCCTTCAAATACAAGTCCTAAACATACATTTGCATGGTTTATCTATTTAATATGTACCTACCTTCAGCGTTTTTCGCAAACACTACTCGCAGTGGAAAGTCCGTGTCAATGGATGTCTACTCATTTCTGGTGTTTTTAACATAACATAATGAAGATAACATCAGTTCCATAGGACACATTTGTAAATTACGACACTCCCCCTTGTATGTGAAACTTATTGATGCCCTTGCTCAAGGAGCAACCCATATACATGCTTCCAATTTAGCTCCCCTGGCATGGAATGACATGAAGCTAAGGTTTATGCTTCTGTTGATGATTGCAAAGGGAGTCGAGGTTGAATTATAATGATGATTGCAGGTATGTGGAGTCTGTGTGATCTTGTATTAATGCTAATTCAGTTGATTGAGGTTATGGTAGATGTTTATGGTTTGTATATATCTTATGTGTTAGGTTTTGGTGTTCCTTATGTTTGGAACCCAACCCCCACTTCAACATCCACATATATATCAATTATAAATTGACATTCCACCCTTTCCTCTCTCTCTCTTTGTCTCTTGCCTCCTAGATTTTTTCCCATATTTATAGAGGTATGAAATGGAAATAAATGGTTGCAAAGTGCTCAAATTAGCATTGATCCCTCAAGTTGGGGGGAAGGGAGGTATGTCTCCCTCCCATATGACCTCCCAAATGACTAGGTCTCACGATAGGTAAAAGGAACAGTGGCCAAGAAGAAACCGAAGAAAACTTATGAGGGGGAGGAGCGACTTCACATAAGAGAAAATAGCCTATAAGGAACTCATTGGAGCAAAGGTGAAACCAAGATAAAAAGAGAGGGAAATCTCAATTGACCCGAGAATAAACCTAACCAACCCAAGTTTACTCATTAGATAAAGAAACCAATCTCAAATTGATAAGGGTAGCCGCCCCAATGAGAAAAGAAAATAACCACCATGAAAAAGGAAAGGGCTCACAGTATATACACAAAGCAAGTCAAGACCCATGGAAGAAACAGGAATAATGACACCAAAACTAAAAAACATAGTTAAGAATATATTTATAGAAACAATCTAAAAAGGATTAGGAATGACCTATGAAAAGGAATACCAAGAGTGATGCACTTGCTTCCTCAAACCCATAGCCAACTCAAAGATAAATAGAGACCTAAATTTGAGAATTATAGAGCTAGCTAGCCACCCAAGCCTTCAGAGAAGGAGAAACTCTATCCTAGAATCTAAATCTAGCTCAGACTCGTTATCAAAAGATAAATTTACCAGACCACAGAGGCCTTACAATATGAATATAATGATAGAGCTGAGAACTTGTGAGATTTTATGGATTGACAAACATTCTAAAATAGAGACAAGGAGTGCTAATGACCCAAAATCTAAGTAGCATCCACATTATTTAATTCTAGACTATTTGATGAACCATGTGGGTGCTCCAATCCTTTAGAATTCCACCATAATTTCGAGTTGATGCCAAGGTTGTCATCGTCCAATTCCACCACCTTGCATGAATTGTTTGTCTCCATAAGAAGATGTCCTTCATGAATTAGTGTAACCTTTAACACCAAGTAGTGGTTGTCCCTAGTTCCTATTAGGACCAGCCATTTTCTTCCCATCACGTGTTATTATTACCAACCATCATCATCCATATTGAAGTACATATATATTTATAAATTAAAAACAAAATTATATAGATAAATAGAAAAGATTAAAATTATATGTCATAATACAATTGTACATAGTACATAATACGCTGTAGCGCAGCCTTCGCAAAACTCGATACCAACCGGGAGGCATGTAAACCAACCACCCCGACCGTTCCAACATACACTCACTTGTTATTTTTTTTTAACATACACTCGTGTATTATTTAACTATCCATAGCACCATATATTAATATATAAATAAAAAACAATTACAATTTATCCATAGCACCATATATTAATATATAAATAAAAAGCAATTACAATTTACCTAACTTGTATTATAAAACAATTACAATTTATCCATAGCACCATATATTAATATATAAATAAAAAGCAATTACAATTTACCTAACTTGTATTATAAAACAAATGCCAACTTAATAGTGCTAACCAAAACAAATGCCAACTTAATCGTGCTAAACAAGTTTGAATATAAAAATGTTTGAATAGCAATATCATTTTAATATATAAATATAAAAAACAATTACAATTTACCTAACTTGTAAACTCGTATTATAAAATAAATGCCAATTTAATTTTGCTAAACAAATTTGAATATAAAAATGTTTAAATAATAATAACATTTTAATATATGAATATAAAAAACAATTACAATTTGCATAACTTGTAAACTCGTATTATAAAACAAATGCCAACGTAATCCTGCTAAATAAACAAGTTTGAATATAAAAATGTTTAAATAGTAATATCATGAGGTATAAAATGCTTGTGAAGGCATGCTCCGTCAAGATATTTAGCATAAATTTACATTTATTGTTTAAATATAGATATGATATTTTTTTAAGATATATTATATTTAATAATAATAAAAATTTAATGTAAACTCACATGTAACTGGTTTTGTTTTCAATGTAAAAGTTTCCATTGAAAGCCCACATGTTTTAAACGTTTTCAATTATAACGTTTTATAAATTTATTAATAATACAAATGAGATTGAATTGAAGTTAAATTTATTAATAATGCAAATGAGATTGAATTGAAGTTATTGAAATACAAAAACGAAGCTTGCTTATTAAGGCTACCTTAATAAAAGTAAAGAATAAATGTAAAACCAAAGTTTATAATATATTATTAATGGGCACGCAAATATAATGAAGTTATTGAAATGCATATTAAGGTTACCTTAATAAAAGTAAAGAATAAATGTAAAACCAAAATTTATAATATATTATTAATGGGCATGCAAATGTAATGAAGCTATTGAAATGCAAAAGTGAAGCTTATTAAAGTTTAATAAAAATAAAGAATAATTGTAAAATTGAAATTTATAATATTAAAGTTATTAATACAAAATTGAAATTCGTAATAGTAAAAAATATTGCTTATTATAATTATGAAGTTTATGTCGTAATAATAATAAAAAAATAAGATATCAAATTTATAATTGAAAATTGGAAATGTAAAATTATGTTTAGTTTTTTAAGAGGTCAAATTTACAAATGAAAATTGAAAATATGAAATTTATGTTTAGTTGTATTGAGTTGCACTTTTTTGTCATGTAGTTTTAATAACATAAATATGCAATTTATGTTTAGTTGTATTGAGTTGCATTTTTTGTTATGTAGTTTTAATAACATAGTCTTTAGACTTGTTATGAGCACATCCATACGAAGAAGAATGTTAAGGTTGATTTTCTCTCGAAGAAAGGATTGAGGGGGTGGAGCGCTTCATCTATTTGAAGAAATTCATGGCAGATTTGAGGGGGTGGAGGGCTTTATCTATTTGGAGAAATTGAAAATTGAAAATATGAAATTTACGTTTAGTTGCGTTGCACTTTCTTGTCATGTGGTTTTAATAGCATAATCTTTAGACTTCTTATGAGCACATCCATAGGGAGAAGAATGTTAAGGTAGATTTTCTCGAAGAAGAAAGGATTGAGGGGGGTGGAGGGCTTCATATATTTGGAGAAATTCATGGCAAGTTCCAATCAGAGTTATGTCATCTATTTGGAGAAATTCATGGCAAGTTCCAATCAGAGTTATGTCAGACCTCCAGCCACTACATATTCATATATGAACACTTCATCATGGTAGTTTTTATGGTTAAACATATCTTTGGATTTGTTTTTTGTTGTTCAGAATTGAGCATTTGTCTTATCCTATAAATCATGTCTTGTTGGTAGACTATATAGCTTTTTGAGTATGTTTTTCCCTTTGATCAAAAGTATGCTTCTTTGAGCTTGGGTATCACAAGTTTTTGATAAAGACTATCTATATATGTATAAATTCATCCAGAATATGTTGACCATTAAATGGGTTACTATGTAGTTATATGTTACTCTTTCTACAATATGTAATCCTTTTGTTTTTTAATATGAAAGAAGATTTTTCCTCCTAGGACAAAAAGAAGGGGTTACTATATAATTATATGTTACTCTTTCTTCAATATGTAATCCTTTTTTTTTTAATATAAAATAAGATTTTTCCTCCTAGGAAAAAAAACAAAAAACAAAAAACAAACAACATAATCTTTAGACTAGATTAATTAATTATTTTTTAAGCTATTACATTTATGACAAAGTTATAAATCTATAGAAAATACTTTTATATCGAGAATACAAAGCCAATAGTAAAAACTGCATAAAAATATAAAATAATGTAAATTCTAAAAAAAAAAAAAAAAAAAAATAATGTAAATTCTTATTTACTAACGTAATCTTGTTAAACCTAACCATAAACATTTTAATATAAATCAAATATAAATATTTTAATTGTAAATTTACATAGACAAATATTAATTAATAATAAACCTAAATGTAATTATTTCTCTATAAACCTAGATGTAAATTTTATAATAACAAATATAAATAAAAATTAAAATTTATAAGTTAATGATAAAAAAAATGAAAGCATTTAATTTAGCAATTGTAAACTTAGATGTAAACCTCTATCATAAAAATATAAAAATTGAAATTTGTGTGTTAATAATAAAAAAAATGAAAACATTTAATTTAGAAATGAAAACTCAAAATATGTTTATTCTTTGTTAGGTAAATAAACTTAAATTTTCCTAATACATATGTGTAAATAAACCTAAATAATCATAATATCTAAAATATAATATAAAAAACTACCGCCAAGGCATATAAAAAATTAAGAGATACTTGCGAAAATGAAGCTCATTTGAAGTCGATGCAATGTTTCAGGAAATTTATTTTCCTTTATCATAAGTACCACCATTTTATCATTACTTGGCTTTAACAATCGAAATAATTATTTCGCAATCCTAAAGTTTTTTTAAATAAAAATTACTTAAAAGAATATCGAAATGGAAATGACAACACTATGACTTGTGATTTTGTCATTAACACCTACAACATGTTATTTTTACATGTAATTTTTTCATTAAATTGTTAGATGCTCTAAATATGCAACATGTAGTTTTTCCATTAAGTTGTTAAATGTTCTAAATATATATCGCATTGGATTGTGGAATGGCTAACAAAAATTTCTGAGTTATATTTTTTTAATGTTATTGTGTGTTAATTTTAAATTAAAACAATTTTATATATAGAGAAATGGTTTTTTCGAATTATTCACACTAATATTTTTGAGATTGATGTTTTGAACCATCTATCGTGATGATGATTTATCACTGGGACATAGGTAATTTTGATTAATTATTTGAGAAATAAAAGAAGAGCTCATCATAAGTATTTTGGAATGAAAAATAATTATAATTTTTATAAACATGGAATTTAAATGTTCTACATTTTGACTTTTCCATTCGAATTGGGAAATATAATTTTTTAAGTTTAAATGTTCTACATTTTGATTTTTTCACTAGAATTTGATAATAAAAAATTGTTGAGGTTTTTTGTTTATTAAATTACTTGTCACGTGACTTTTAGAAGAGATTTTTTTTAAGAATTTAATGACAATGTTGATGAAGCAGTATACTTTGCAGACAAGTCAAAACTCAACCCATTGAGGCTTGGAACCATCAAGCTCAAACTGCCTGGTCTTCCAGACTTTCTTCTACATGATGTTTTATATATGTTGGAGCTTAGGAGAAACTTGTTGTCTTTGGTCCACATCTGACAATAAGGACACTCCATTCATATGTTTAACGGCAAGGTTGAGGTCAGAAAAATATTAGATCGCTCACTTGTTATGATAGGGATAGAAGAAGAAAGACTTCTGAAGTTGCAAGGAACCTTTGCTTGTGCACATAACTTCTCATACAGTTCTCATTATGATGAATGTACATTTCCATCAAGTCTTTTATGGCATGCTAGATTTGGACACTTGAATTATAACAGTGTTTGTATGTTGAAGAAAAGTGGTGTTACCGGTTTGCCTACTATTCCTAGGAAAATTAAGCAATGTGATGTTTGTATCTTAGGAAAGCACAACAAACAGTCTTTTCATGATTCACATTTCAGAGCACATAGAAAACTTGAATGTATTCATTCAAACTTATATGGCCCAATGCATGTTCCTTTTGCAAATGGAAATAAATATATAATGACATTTATTGATGGCTACCCTAGAATGTATTGGGTTTTATTTATTGAAGAATAAATCTGATGTTTTTCAAACATTCAAGCACTTTCATTCATGGATTGAAAATGATGCACAATCTCATATTGGCTCTATTCACACTGACAATGAAAAATAATACACTTCAAATGAATTTGAAAACTATCTTCGCCAACATGGGATCAAATGTCAAACAAATGTACCTTATAATCCCCAGCAAAACAGAGTAGCTGAAAGAATGAATAGGACAATCTTAAATATGGTACGTTCCATGATATTTTTCAAGAATGTAAAATTGATGTTTTGGGTTGATGCAGTTCTATGTATTGTGTATATAAAGAATAGGTGTCCATCTAATGCTATTAGAAACAAGACTCCTTATGAAATGTGGTATGGCCACATTCCTTTGGTAAAGCATCTCAGGGTCTTTGGTTCCACTTGTTATGCCTTGATACCTAAAGAACAAAGAAATAAACATGTGCAAGGATTCATAATTGTATCTTCTTGGGGTATTCAAATACCTCCAAAGCATACAATCACTATGATGAAGTTAATAAGAATTTTGTAGTATCTAGAGATGTTATATTTCTTGAATCTTCCAAGGCTGACAATGTTGTTGAGCGACAACTTGATCACTTAGATAGATTTAAGCATGCCAAGTATTTTCAAGATTTTGATAATGAGATTCCACATCTTGAAGGGGGGATTCCTATATTGGATCAATCTATGGATTCTTCTTCTAAAGCACTTTCTCCCCTACATGAAGCTCCAACCACTGATCCAGATGACACTTTGAGTGATATGATTGACAAAATTGAGAGACTAAATCTTGACTCAGCCCAAACTCAATCAACTGAGAAGCCTGGGCCATCTCAAAAAGGACCTCCAAAATGGCTGACCAAGACACTTGAAAGTGTTCATCCTGATGAGGTTGGAAAGACAGGAACAAGGATCTCTATTAGACATAATAGAGATGATGTATATGATTTTGATTCCCATGTTGAGACGGATGTTTCTTATGATTGTGAACTAAATTTTCCCACAGATTTTGAACCAACTTCCTTCAAAGAAGTTGCTTCTCATTATAAATGGAAAGAAGTGATGCAAAAAGAGTATGATGCCTTGATAAAGAATGGCACTTGGAACTTGGTCGATCCTCCATGGGGAACCAAACCAATAGGTTGCAAGTGGGTCTACAAAAACAAGTATAAAGTTGATGCCTCACTTGACAAGCACAAAGTCAGGCTTGTGGCAAAAGGTTTTGCACAAAAGGAATGGGATGACTATGAGGAGACTTTTTCCCCCACAACAAAGTGGGCTACCATCAGGACACTCTTTGCGTTGGCAGTTTAGAATGGTTGGAAAGTCCATCAAATGGATATAAAAATTGCTTTCCTGAATGGAGATCTAAAAGAGAATGTTTTAATGTCTCGTCCAGAAGGATTTGTTGTGAAGGGTCAATAACATAAAATATGCAAGCTTGTAAAATCCTTGTAGGGCCTCAAGCAAGCACCGCGAACTTGGTACGAGAAGTTAACTGAGCATCTTCTAAAACTCAACTTCAAACATTATGATCTTGATGATGCAACTTTATTTTCTAGAAAGTTGGCAAAACAATTGTATATCTTGTGGTTTATGTAGATGATCTTTTGATGACAAGGAACAATAAGATCTATATTGCATCCGTAAAGAAGGAATTGAGCAAAGGTTTTGAAATGACAGACTTGGGGTATTTTCACTACTATCTTGGTATTAAAGTAACTCAACATCTAAAGTTTATATTCCTCTCTCAAAATAGGTACGCTGGAGATCTGTTGAACACGTTTGGCATGGTTGAGTGCAATCCTTTGACTACTCCAATGGAACATAACCTAAAGCTCACATCCATTGAAGGAAAAAAAATGAGGATGCAACAAAGTATAGACAACTTGTAGGAAGTCTCAACTACTTGACTACTACCATACCAGACATTTCATTTGTTGTTGGAATCCTCTCCAAGTTTATGCAAAAGCCTTGTGAGGGACATTGATCTGCTGTGAAAAGAGTTCTAAAGTACTTGATGGGAACTCAGGACTTTGGACTTAAGTATATACAAGTGGACGACTTCATCTTCATTGAATACTCTGATTCAAACTTCGATGGAGATAAAGAAACTGGGGTATCTACTTCAGGTTATGCTATAAGTCTTATATTAGGCATTGTCTCCTTAAGGTCACGCAAACAATCAACTCCAGCAGATTCCAAAAATGAGGAAAAATATGTGGCAGCAGCTGAAGAAACAAAAGAAAATGTGTGGCTCACGAAAATTCTGGAAGATTTGCAGAAGAATTAACAACCCTTTTGCAATAAAGTTGGCCAAGAACCAAAAGTTTCATGATCGAACGAAATACATCAATACAAAATACCATCTGATTCGACATCATGTTGAGGCCAAGAAAATCAATCTACGCCATTGTTCCACAAATAAATAGATAGCAGACATGTTCACCAAAGCACTTGGAAGAGAAAATTTCGAAAGATTCATAATGATGCTTGGACTCACCAACATCCATTTAGATTAAGGGGGGAAAGTTGACACCTAATCATTGGGATTAGGTGAATCCATGTAAAATAGTGTAAATAGAAAATAAGGAGAACCGAAATATGAAGACACTGGGAGATGAAGCCCAAGAGTATTTCCCTCCATGTATATATCTATGATAAGCCTCAATGCAAAATCACAATTGACAACACTTTTGCAATAAAGCTGGCTAAGGACCAAAAGTTCCATGATCGAACGAAACACATCAATACAAAATACCATCTAATTCGAAATCATGTTGAGGCCAAGAAAATCCATCTACGCCATTGTTCCATAAATGAGTAGATTGCAGATATCTTCACCAAAGCGCTTGGAAGAGAAAATTTTGAAAGATTCAGAACAATGCTTGGACTCACAAACATCCCTTTAGATTAAGGGGGGAATGTTGACACCTAATCATTGGGATTAGTTGAATCCATGTAAAAAGTGTAAATAGAAAATAAGGAGAATTGAAATATGAAGAGACACTTGGAATGAAGCCCAAGAGTATTTCCCTTCATGTATATATCTATGATCAACCTTAATGCAAAATCAATTCATTTGAGAAGCTACCTCCTGGCCACACACGCACTTAAAAATATTTATAATATTCAAATTGAACAAATTCAATCATTTAAATTTACAATTTCAACAAACTCTTATCCCCAAAATATATTCAAATATTTTATATATATATTCATTCTTGCACAAGTGTCAACTCAATATTAAAAACAATAATAACTCTTTTATATATAATAAAAAACCATTTACTAACAAAAAAAAAAAAAAACAACGTTGGCAATATAAAAATTAACATAAATTGAAAATAAGTTTAGACATAAAAAAATATATCGAATAATCATCCATTAAAATAAAATTCATATATATTTCATTTTTCCAAGTTATAAAAATACCATATATATCAATGATCATCAATAAAAATTACTTTTATTTTCTAGTCTATTTGGTTAAAAAATTATAATAAATTAATATTATCTGTTTATATTTATTATTATGATTAAATCTCTAAAAAAAATTAGAAAAAAATTATTTGATATTATAAAAGATGTAATTAAGAGTCAATTATAAACATATTAAAATCATGGCTTCCGTTTTATCTATCATAAAAGAAGAAAACAAATTTATAGAAATTAAAAAAAAAGAAAAACAAGAAAAAAAAAAAGAAAGATACTAAAAAAAAGTTAATAATCCTAATATTGAAAGATCAATACTCACTTTCAAAGAGAAAAAAACTCTTTATTAGGGTTGACGAAAAGTAAAGAAAATTTATGATACCATAAAGGCCTAATCAATGACTATATATATATATATATATATATAGATATAAACGTTATAGGGGTGAAAGAAGATAAAGAAAATGATGATATTATAATGACATAATCATTAGTAATATAAAAGATCAAAATAGTCATTATGTTTTATCCAACATAAAGAATAAAATAAACATTATGGTACCATGAAGGTGTATAATATAAAGAAAACTATGATACTATAAGAACATAATCAATAGTAAAAAAAAATAAAATCAGAATTATCTCTCTATTTTATCTCACATAAAGAAAGAAATAAACATTATGGAATGATTGATAATTAGAAAATAAAGAAAAATACCATATTATGAAAATGTAATCAACAATAATATAAAATATCAAAATCATCTAACATAAAAATAAAAATAAACATTATTAAAAGATGAACAATTTCTCATAAATTTTATATTGAAACAAGGCTACATAGTAGTTATTGCATGCCACTTCGTTTAATTAATTAATAGTTTATTAATTTATAGTAATTAAAAGTTAATGGTATTAATTTAATTTAGTTATTAGTGTAATTAACATGTTCAATTCCCAACATACATTAGAGATAAATGCTAATAATTTCTTTTGCAAAAAACTAGAATTTTTTTTATAAAGTTCCACTTGGTTAAATTGAAAATTATTTAACATGTTTGACCAAACTAATAGGTTAATAGTACATTGATAGAATTTTTTGTGCTACTTTCTATTGGAATTGTTAGCAATTTTTATTTTGTTTTGTCCTTTCAAAATATCTTTTGTATAAACATTGTAATTATGTTTTTGACATTTGGAAGATTACCTAGTTTTTTTTGGCCTGTGCAAGCCAATTTTGAAGCTATATTTTCCATGTAAAGCTTATATTTGTACTTCTTTATTTGAATAAAAATAATACTAAATTTTCAATGAAAAATTAATTATCAATTTTTAAATTTATATGATAATTATGTTAGCAAATATAAATTTAACAACTCAAATCTATTTTTATCTATTTAGTTTAGGGTATTAGTATATACTTAGTAAGATCAAATCTACTACTCTTCTAATAACCAAGATATTTATCATTTACATTTACAATTTTAGCAATTATGTTATTGACAAATTCTACAATTTTACTTTTGAAAGACATTACCTTCACTACTCAGATCGATTTCACCGCCATCCCATCTCAAACATTTATTTCCACGATCTTTGAGGTAAGGAATTGAAGGGATCTCATCTCAAACATTTATTTCCACGATCTTTGAGGTAAGGAATTGAAGGGAAAATTGTCAATTGTATGTCCTTTCCCGTCTCAAACATTTATTTCCACTATCTTTGAGGTAAGGCATTGAAGGGAAATTTGTTATTGCAGGTTTTGTATTGCCTATTTTTATGTTTGTTTGAGTCCACTTAGTGCAAATAAATATTATTGCATTATAAATATTATATCATGAATTATGAGGTATGACCTAATAATATGTTTAAATTCAGAGAATTCAGAGTCAATGATATTATGGATAAATATTAATAAAAAATAAAAATACAAAAATAATTTGTAAGATTTTACTTTATTAAATTGAAAATTATATAAAGGGTTTTGACCATATTATTATGTGGTTAATATAAAACCCATTGTGCTATACTTGTAGACATAATAAAATATTGGATAATTTTCAAAATGTTTAGGATCTATAATAGTTTTTTTAAAATGTCCTATGTACATTCACATCAAATCATGATTTAAATATTTATTACAATCTAGATTTTTCTAATTTTTTAATTCATCAAAAGTAATTACATCATTTCATGATTTCAAAATGTTTATTGCAATCTTGATATTTCTAGCCTATGTTCATTTACATCAAATCATGATTTCAAAATATTTATTACAATTTAGATTTTTCTAATTTTTTAATTCGTCAAAAGTAACTACATCATTTCATAATTTCAAAATATTTATTGCAATCTCGATCTTTCTAACCTATGTACACTCACATAAAATCATGATTTCAAAATACTTATTATAACCTAGATTTTTCTAATTTTTTTAATTCATCAAAAATAACTAGATCATTTCATGATTTCAAAATCATTATTGCAGTCTTGATTTTTCTAACTCTTTAATTGATCAAAGTTATAATACCAAATAAGTCATCCCAATTAATAAAATAATAGTTATGTGAACTAATCATATATAATATAATACAACTTAAAACAAACCAAAAAAATTTCATCAAAATTATAATATTTTTAAAAAATAATAAAATTTTTAATTTTAAATATTATTAACCATCATTATCTTACTAACCATTTTAACAACTTTGAAAAGTGATAAAAAATATTCAATGACAAAATATGAAGCAGGATTATAATATATGAGTAAACATAAACATACATCATTAACTTAACAAATTTCAATTATCCAATGACAAAGTACAAGGAAGCATTATAATATGTGACAGTGACATAACATACATCATTGCTAACAAATTTCAAAAGTGATAAAAAGATATATAATGACAAAGAAAGAGGAAGCATTATGTTATATGGCATTAACATAACATGCATGTGTCATTTGTTTGAAGAATTTGGTCTATCAAAGCAAGTGTGTCAGCAAATAAAGCAAATAGTTTTAATAAAATATACTCTGGTTGGATTGTCATTTTTAATATAATATATTCTTGTTGGGTTGTCATTAAGTTCATCTCCAAAATCATTTCAACCCAGCCCTTTAAGAGTGGGATGGCCAAGAAATAAATTGCTCGTCAATAATACTTCCCTCCAATTTCATTTCCAACCCAAAAAAGAATTGGTCGTACGCTCCCATACATGTGTTGTTTAATAAAATGTTCACACCTGTCACTCTATTTATTCAACTAGTTTGGATTTCGAGTATTTTATAGACTCGTTACTTTTTATGTCGGTCGTGGGTTTTAGGCTGACCACCAATTAATTTGTTTAAAAATTTATATAATTTTCAATTTTAAAAAGTGGAATTTTATAGATTATTTTTTTTATTTATTGTAAAAAAATTATTAATATTTATTTTTAATGTTATTGATTATAGATGTTATTTCCTTTATTTTATAACATGTGATTTCGGTAGTATGATATTTATGATTTTAATGGTATGTGTCATATCTCGTAATGGGTGACGTTGGACTCTCTCTATAACATTATCTGAGAAGATTTGTGAAAAGACAGCGATTAATATTAATTTAATTAAAAGCAGTTTTTTATTTCAAAAACTTGTACTTTTAACATTATTATGTCCCCAGTAAATTAAAGGGAGTTGTCTTTAAAGACAACTCTAAAAAGTCTCTTTAAAGACAACTCCAAATTAAAGTCCTAGCGAGTCCATCTTTTTATGGAGTATATTATGTTTGCTTTAAATTAAATTAGCATGTATTATTTGCTTTGATTTATTGAATATTTTAGACTTTAGATCTGTTATCTTTTATTTAGTCTTTCTTGAAACAATTGATTTTTAAAATATATTTTTTAATTATGGTGAATGTATCTTAATAATGATTTGTGAATGTATTTCACCTTTCTTTCGTAGAAATTTGAGTTTTACTTTTGATTTAATATTATTTTATTTATATATTGTTATTATGTCTTCCATAGTAAGTATTACACAAAGTTATTTAAATAAATAAATAAATATGTTTTATTTAACTACAATATTCTTATAATTATTTAATTTTGCAAAACAATATAATAAGTTATATAAAATCTAATATATTTATAAAAAGCAACTATAATTATTGAAATCAATAATAATTCATAGAAATTGATTTTTATACTTCATGCCAAATGAAAGACTAATAAACTATTTTTATTGTAGTTTGGTCGGACTCAATTATCCATAACAACAATGAGAAATTACAAATAACAAAATACCTCAATTTACCAATAAGTAAAATCTAAATTCACGAGATTTTAAACCTTAACACTAACTTGAATTCAACGCTTTTACTTTAATTTAATTACATTTAAACTAAACTGCAGGTAATAGTTAATATGTAACACTTGTTTTAATCCCATTAATGTAACATTCGACCCAAAGTGCTTGCATATTGCAATTTGTTACTCAAAATGGTATCTAAATTGACTAGATTCTAAATCTAAACACTAATTTTAATTGAATACTTTTACTTTAATTCAATTACATTTAAACTAAAAAAAAAAACTATGTAGCACTTGTTTTAATCCCCTGTAATATTCAACCCAAAGTGCTTGCATATTGCAGTTTGTTATTCAAAATAGCATGTTCCAAAGATCTTCAGTAATTTTTGTTTTGGCTTTTTTTTTAGTATTTTTTTTGGCAAAATTTTGAGGGTCATGAAGACTTGATATTTTATTTTTTATTTTTTTTCTCCAAGTAAACGTAATTGATTACCAGGATGAATCTTCTATTAAAAATGTGAAAATGAATCTTCTATTAAAAATGCCATTGAATACAATAAATTTTCAAAACTAAATCATGATTTTAAAAAAATGAGATTTTATATAACAACCACTTTACTCAAACAACACAAATGAAATCTTTTTCCATCCCTCTACATATCATGGAATTGGTGTGTGGATTACCAATATATGCCAATGAAATCCACATTCTAAAACCCAAAAACCCACATCCTTGACAAATTTTCCATAAATGTGTACTTCTTTCACACTTCTCATTTGAGACCACACTTCTCATTTGGGACCATATTGTCATTGTGGCACTTCACTTTATTTTTTAATGCTTTTTCAATGTGGTGGTACACCCTATTAGATTTCTGACTTTGCCTTTTTATTTTTCATTTTTTTCAATTTACTTTTAGCATTCAATTATTCTAATTAGTTTTAACCATCTACATTGTTGGACATATCCCCTAGGTTAGCTAATTTATATTTTATCAGAACTTTGACATCAAATTTATTAAACTTACTGCATTATTGGTTTGGCTACAAAGACCAATCTAGAAGAATAGTCCGTTCATTCTGCATTCTCTTGAACTCTGCTTTTCTCAATTTTTTGTGGAGTGCTCTGGAATGGTCAAAATCAAATAGGCCTTTATCCTCATTAGGTTTTTAAGTGCAGGAAATGTGTTTCCGAAAGCACAATAGTGTGGAAAGTTTAATATTTAGTAGTTTTTTTTTCCTTTTTTTTTTCTATTTCTTTTTTTCGTATGGTTCGCTGACACATGTGGTCACTGGGTGTTGGCTAGGTCCACAGACACCCGTGGTTGCTGGGTGTTGGCTAGGTGCTAGGTCCACAGACACCTGTGGTCACTGGGTGCTGGCTAGGTCCACAGAACTTATCTTTAGGATCCTACCTCTTGGCCATCATAGACTTGACCTCAAGGGCTTCGAGGAGAATTGACCTTGTGACCACCCAAACCGGGAGGCATTGACTTGAACAATTAAGCTAACCCTTGGGGCTCAGCAGTCCTTTACGTTCATATGGCAGGAAAATGGGTTTCCAAAAACATAATGGCCTGGAAAGACCAAGATGAGGTAGGCTCTTATGCCTACCTGGTCTCCAAGTGTTGGTAACGGTAAATGGGAAATTACAGGAAATGGATATCTGGTAACAGTTAAGGGAAATGTCTGGAAAATCTAAAACTAGGTAGATTTGTCCGAAAGCGTAAGAAACTTGAGAATTCGAAGTAAAACATTTTATCAAAACTATAATAATTTAGCAATTTTCAAATTAAAAATTAAAAATAAAAAATCAAATAATTTATAATTAATACACTAAATTTTATAATAATAGTTGTTAATTCAATACGAAGGAGTTATAATAATTTAACACTTTTCAAATTAAAAAATTAAAAAAATAAAAATAAAAATAAATAATCAGATAGTTCATAATTAATACACTCAAATTTAGTTTTAATCATTAATATCATTGCTTTAATAGTATAGTCGTTAATTCAATACGAAGGAGTTAACGGTTTTGGGTTTTTAGATTAGAAAAATAAAAATCAAGCCAATCATCACAACCATATAATTTACCACTTTTCAAATTAAAAACAAATTTCTAAATTAAATCAAAATAATTCATAATAATTTTAATATATTTAAATTCGATTTTAATAATAATAATTCATAATGAGTAATACACTTAAATTAATATTATTTATTATTTTATTATTTATTATTATTATTATTTTTTTTTTTTTTTTTTTTTTAAGTAATCTATTAATATGTACAGAAAGATACAAAGAGGACAAGGCCTCAACCAAGGTATCGAAGAGTATTAGCGAAATCTGGACTGCCCCAACATTGGGGAAACCAGTCCAGTGAGAGAAGAAACCTCAAAAATGGTATCACTTCTCAAGTCCAGACCCCACAAAAGAAACAGTAAGATGGTTCCTTGACGATTAGTCCAGATAGGAAACCAGAACCCAAGCAACACTAGCAAAAACAAAAAGACCAGATAATGAACATCTGGGCAGCCACAACCGGCCTCGAACTATCATCAAGCATCCCCTGCCTATTCTCCGTCAGCGACATCCTTTGCCTGGAAGCAATGTCACCTTAGTTGAGGTCAACCGAAATGGGCTCCTCGATGATTGGGTAAGCCTATTCATCCGCCATGTCATCCACCACATCCGTGGAAGCGCTACCATGTGGCTCTCCCCCACCTCCGTGAGTCTCTCCCCCACCTTCGTTATTTCATTATATAACAAAATACATTGAAAATACATTGAAACTGGATTTTCTGGGGACCTCAAATATTATCAAATAATATTTAGAATACCGTCGAGTCTGCATCATCGCATCGCACATATGAAGGTGTAAAGGCTCCTCCCCTTGGTTTCTGCCGATGCGATATTGCGATGTGATCTGACCGCAATCGCATATTACTATATGTAAAGGCCTTGCCCTTTGGTCTCCCCATTCTGCTATCCGCCGATGTGGTTTGGGCCATCGATCCGCATCATCGCATCGCACATAAGAAGGTGTAAAGGCTCCGCCCCTTGGTTTCCATCGATGCGATCTTATCGCAATCGCATATTGCTATATATAAAGGCCTTGCCCTTTGGTCTCCCCATTCTACGATCCGCTGATGTGGTTTGGGCTGTCGATCCGCGTACGCGATCAACAGTCCTTGTTTAATCTCCGATCACCATTGCCATCGCAACCTACATGGCCAGCCTTTCAAAACTCGAACCACCATAAGGGCGCGTGGCAACAGAGGTGAAGAGGGATTCATCCATCGCGTTTTTACCAGTATCCCTGCTATTACTACGACTAGGAGTGCCTTCCTGAGTCTTCTCCTTCTCAACTATTTCATTGAATTCCTTCATATGTGCATCAGTTGCGATAGAAGATAATTCATTAGCTTTCAAAGTAGTGTTACTCTCCACCCCTATGTTGGCAAGAAGGTCAACCACCTTATTGCCTTCCCGGCGAATATGTTTGAAATTAACTGCTCTGTGGGCTCTGAGCTAATCTTCAACAAGTTCCAATCTTTTGGCTAGTCTCCAACTATTGCCAATTTTTTTTGAGGGAGTCCCCTGCATAATTTTGTTCACCATATTTATTAGTATTTGAGAGTCGCCCTCAATGATGAGAGGTAAAAACTCATGTGACTAAGCTAAAAGGAGTCCTTGCCATAACCCTTCAAGCTCTGCTGAGTTATTAGAGTCCCAACCTTTCGAGCCTAGAAAAGTTAGAAGGATGGCCCCTTTATGATCTCTGAAAATTCCTCCAAACCCGGCTTTACCTGGATTGCCTTTTGAGGCTTTGTCGAAATTCAGTTGGTACACATTCTGAGGAGGAGGGATCCATTTGTCTAAGATTGGACTTTTTGGTATAGTTTTGGTTGAAATTTTCAATTCTTGATTCCAATGTAGATTCCAATTGTCCCAAATAGTCTTTTCCTGTGGCAGTGAGGGAAGGTCGTCATCATGCCAAGATTGGAGTAGAAGAGTTTCCTTGAGATTTTAACAAACATTGTTCCAGATGATGTCCATAGGCGTTGACTGATTCTTGAAGATGCGTTTGTTTCTCTCCTTCCATATAGTCCACATAAGCAGGCCGGGGATAAGCTTCCATAAGGAGTTAAGAATCTTTCTCTTATAAGGATTTCTTACCCAATTCTGAACAGTGGTAGGGATGTCTTCCTTGATTCTGCTATCCCTTTGACATCTAAAATTGATTTTTTCCCAGAGCTTATGAGCCAGAGGGCATGTGTTCATGAGATGCAAAGTGGTTTCTTCTTCCTGATTGCAGTTGGGGCAAATGGAAGGTCCATGAAAGTTTCTCTTCTGTAGATTATCCCAGGTGAGGATTTTGTTCTGACAAAGCAGCTAGAGGAAAGTGGACACCTTCGGCCATAAGTTGGGAGCCCAGATAGCTATCCACAATGGATCTTTGAATGCAGATTCTTTTATGATTATGTTGTAGGCTTCATGTGTTGTTAACATTCCCCTGTCTTCATATCCCCATCTAAGTACATCCTTCTTTTCTGAATATCTGATTTTCCGATTGGAGAGTTCCGTTCCCAGGATCAGTTGATCTAACTCCAGGCCATTCTGGATAATGTGATCAGGATTGACCAATAGCCTGAAGCCATGCGATAGGGTGGGATTCCAATATTGATTGATCTTATCAAACCTGTGAGCTTCCCAATTAGGAATTTGGTGAGGATTAATCAAATCTTTTAATCGATGTTGTTAATGCCAGGAGTCCTCCCAGAATCTCGCAATAGTATCGTCCTTGACCTCTCAGAAGCTATGCTGCTAAATTAGATTTGTATGTTGCTTTGCTGCATTCTAGACTAAAGAACCCGGTCCTATATCAGTGAGTCGGATAAGATCCTCAACAAGTCTGTTATTGGCATATTTGGTTGTCCATAGAGTGGCCCACGGAGTGTGGGGTGCAGTGAGCCAATTCCACCAAATACGTGCTCCCATAATAGCATTGCTATGATGAGGATCACGAAGCCCAGTCCCTCCTAAGTGCTTACGAAGACATGCTTTTTCCCATTTAACTAGAGCCCATTTGCGTTTCTGACCTGAGTTACCCCATAGAAAGGAACGTTGGAGCTTTTTTATTTCTTTGAGAACCCATTTAGGCGCTGCTAAGATTGAGAAAATATACAGCGGCATAGATTGAAGAACATATTTGATTAAGACAAGGCAACTCGGCAAGTTGAGGGATCGGAGAGTCCAGGAAGAGAGATGTGCCTCTAATTTTTCAAGGAGCAAGTTCCATGAGGAGTGTTTCAGGGAAACATCAGTAAGGGGAGCTCCTAGGTAGTTGGATGGAAGAGCGGCTATCAGGAAACCCAGAATTCAAGCAATGGAGGCTTGGGTAACTACAAGGGTATGAAAGAAGAAAATTTGAGATTTGGCTTGGTTTATAAAAGCTCCAAAGGCAGCTGAAAAGATGTTTAACAAAGATTTTAACTTGTGAGCTTCTTGGACTAAAGGATGCACATAAAGCATGTTATTGTCTACAAATTGCTGATGGGTGAAGGGAGGGGAGTTGGGAAAGGAGAGGCCTCGTAGTGGTTGTGAGTGAAGTGCATCTTTTATGCATCTACCCAGACCTTCCACCATGATAACAAACAAAAAGGGAGATAAGGGATCTCCTTGACGAATACCTCTAGAAGGATGAAAGGGGGAGGAAGGAATTCCATTGATGAGGATGGAGAAGAAGGTGGATGAAATGAGACTCATAACCCATCTAACCCATGGAGGGGAAAAACCGAAGGCATTTAGCATTTTTTGAATATAACTCCAGCTTAGACTATCAAATGCTTTTGATAGATCTATCTTAAGTAGCATACCTACTTTTTTATGCTGCTTCAAAGAGTGGATGATTTCGTGCATTAGGATAATGCCATCCATGATTTTTTGGCCCTCCACATACCCTGATTGCTCTAGGGAAATCAATAAAGCGAGCAACGGTTTAAGCCTTGAAGCAATGACTTTGGAGAATATTTTGTAAATGACATTGCACAACGCTATAAGTCTGAATTTGTTAGGGGTTCTAGACTGCGCTTCTTTAGGAATGAGGCTAATGAAAGCGGCATTCAGTGGATGAGAGCATCCATCTATTGGCTCTAAATTCTTCCACGACCTACCAGACCTCCAATTTGATCATCTCCCAGAAATTGTGAAAGAAGTTAGAGGTAAACCCATCAGGACCTGGCACCTCTCCTTCTTTTAGTTGTTGGACCGCTTTTTCCACCTCCTGTAAAGTAATCAGCTGGAGGAGCAAGTGATTATGTTCCTTAGTGATGATCTTTGGAATGGATTGGATTATTTTATCAATGGCCTCCATCCTATATGTTTGAGTCTCATGATGAACCTGTTTGAAGTATGTCAAAAATTCTTGTTTTATGGATGCATGGTCCTCAACTTTTTCTCCTTAACTGTTCTGTATATGGGTAATGGTGTTGGTCATTCTCCTTTGGATCGTAGAACGGTGAAAGAACTTTGTATTCTTTTCACCTTCCTTTAGCCACATGACCCGTGATTTTTGCCTCCAAAGAACTTCTTCTTGCTTGTCTCTTTCTAGGATTTGAGATTGTAGGTGTGTTTCCTGCTCCGAAAGCTGCTCTGTTCGCCCTTCTATGATTATTTTCTGTTGCAGTTCTGTCATTGCTTTATTTAGTGCTGTTTGTGCCTGGATTATATTCCCAAAGGTAGACTGGTTCCATTGTTTGATATGAAATTTGAGACTTTTTAGCTTTTGGTGGAATTGGAATATTTTTTATCCCTCCAAAGGCTTGAAGCTTTTCCAAATCGTGTTGACGAAGTTGTTGAAATTTGGATGTGACAACCAGAAGGCTTCAAAGCGAAAGGGCCAACATGCACTGAGAGGTCTCCTCCTAAATGGATAGCATTATTAGAGAGAAGGAATCAATCTAATCATGAGGCTATTTGATGAGGCTCTGCTCTTTTATTGTTCCAAGTAAAAACTCCATTATTGAAGGGTAGATCAATGAGCCAGTTATTCTGGATGAAGTCTTTTAGATGACAACTTTCTTTATTTAGTCTGCTTCTGCCTCCCCTTTTTTCCTCCCTTTTTAAATCAAATAATTTGTTTTTACTAAATCAATGAAATTATATATATATGTGAGAAATTTTAATAATTAGTAATATTGCTTTTTAGAGTAATTAATTTAATATAGAGGAGTTGTAGGAAAGGTTTAAATCAATGAGATGTTAGATTTTAAAAAATATATATATAATAAAAAATATAGTGTCTATAAATTAGTTTATTTTTGTTTTCTAATAAATTTTTAAATTATTTTTAAATTATATTAGTTATTAAAAAAAATAATTAATATTAATAATTAAATATTAGTATTATAATATTTCATAATATAATATATTTAAATTTGATTAATGATCATTTAAATTTATATTTTATTTATATTATATGTATAGCTCTAAAGGTTGTTTAGTTTGTCTTTATAATTAAGCGACTATATTGTTGAGAGGCCATGGGTTTAATCAAGCTTTGTGATTTTAATTACTCTGTTGTTGAAGGTCATGGGATCAAATCAAACTTTTGAATGAGCTAGCAAAAAGTGATCCGTTCAGAAAGATTTGCCATATAAAAACTTTATATTTAAAATAAACTTTATTTTTTGAGCTTTATCTATTATCATATCTGTCTATATAAAGTTCATATTATATATATATATATATAATATTATATATTTATAATATATATAATATTAGATATATATATATATTCTTTTTCCAGGGGAAAAACACACCCATAATTTTGGTAATCAAGAAGAAGGAACATAATTACATTTTGTATATGTTGAACACATTCATGAAACAATGTCTCATGACATTGAGCGAAACCGGAGAAAATGCAATAGATAGAGAAATTTTTAATCAAAAAACATACAAGGCTAAGAATAGAGACAATAATTTAACCTTCTTTTTTTTTGCCTTTCCTTTTATGCACTTTCTGCCAACCCTCCGAGTTTGGTTCAACAAGAACTTAAGCTAGATCTCTTCCTGTTGATGATGGTGAATGCTCTTTTTCAGAGTTTGAACTCTCGGATACATGTGCTCGTTTTATGCCCCCAAACGCATCAAAATCTTGAGTCTCTATTGAGACGATGCCCATCTAATTTTGGGTTGCACTTTCAGACCTTTCCACATTATCCTCCTCTTCTTGGTTGCCCTATTTTATCTAATTGTCCACGTTTTCTTTACTCGTATCATGTAAGCCCCCTTCATCTTTGGTTAGATTCTCCTTGGTTTCTTCTTCTTCTTCAACAATGGGTGGATTTGTAAACTGACACCCTTTTGGCTTATGTGCCATTTATTGTTTGTTCCTTTTTTCCTGTGGATATGTGCTCTGCAAGTGTCATGTTTGAAAACAGTTTCAACATATGAATGTCATATTCTCTTAGTCAAGAACTTGGGACCATTGGATATTTTCGTGTTTCAAAATAATTTGATCTAGTAGACCTTTGCTAAGGTCTATCTCCGCACATATTCTAAAAGTAAAAATAGCTTTTTCTATTCTTTCATAGTCCATCTTTTTGAACTTTCCTAGAGTGTTTCCAATATCCTCTACAACCCGATGGTGCCAAAAAAAAAGAGGAATATTTGGAAGTCTCACTCATACTGGCATAATTGGAACTACCATATGTGTTGCATCGAACTCTAGAAATCATGGAGTAATAAAGAGCCTAGCTCATCCCCAAAACTATGACCCTTCATTTAGAGCATAATCCAAATCTTTTTTTGTATCAATTTGAACAATGAAGAAATATTTGGAACATATTTATAAATGTCATAGTTGGGTGTCCAAGAGGAAAAAACCCATTGGTGTAATGCTTCTAATTTTGGCCAGAAGCCATTAAATATATAGATGATTGCCTTGGATTGAAGGGCTATGAAGAAGGTATTTACCTCTAGAAGATTAACTTCCATGGCTAACGACAACTCCATTGTATCCACAATGTAGGGGTTTGTATTGCATTGAATATGATATGTTGGGTATGAAGACTCCCCTTTCACTGTATCTTTGAAAGAAGAATATGTTCCATTTGGAGTCTTGGGTCTTGGAGCTCCTCCACGCAACCTCAAATTCAGGACTAAGGTTGAGTCTCTTTGGAAGTTATAGTCTTTGATCTCGAAAGAATCTTGAAGCATCTTCCCCTCATATAGTAGACTTTGGAATTTTGTAGAAATACCCCATTTTTTCTCTATGTTATTTTTTAGAGAGCCAACAAAGTATGAACTCCTTGACTAGAGGATATAAGCCTTCCTATTTATATGTTTGATAAAAATAAGGTGTTTTGTTCTTTCTCAGGGGAACATTAAGCTTAGATCGAGAAGAAATAAAGGTTGTACTATGAGGATACATCACCTATATATGCTCCGGAAAAATATATGTCGTCAAGCCTAAAACCCTAACACAGAGAAAGCATGACATACACAAAACCGGAGAAGACAGGGTATGATATTCACCCCAATTGAGTCTAGACAACGCGACCTCCTCATGCCAAATGACCACAAAAATATCACAGGCCCTAAGGCCTCCAAAAAATGACACAAAGGATATTTCCAACTATATAAATGACAAAGAAAAAAGATTTCAGAGGCAAAGTATACCTTTGAAATATTTGACAGGCATTATCGCCACACCAATTCCAAAAATGAAAGGTTGTTATTGATACATTCAACAAAACTCTTTGATGTGTTATGAGGACAAGGGTTAGTCGCAAAACACAAAACCCAAACAACATAAGCTTTTCCAGGGTCAAGTCCCCCAATTTCATTTATCTCATTTGTCACACTACAAAGCATATGTACATGTTATGCCTTGATACCTAAGGAACAAAGAAATAAAATTGGTGCAAGGATTTGTAAGTGCATCTTCTTGGGGTATTCAAATACCTCCAAAGCATACCATCTCTATGATGAAGTTAATAAGAAGTTTGTAGTATCTAGAGATGTGATATTTCTTGAATCTTCCAAGGCTGACAATGTTGTTGAGTGGCAGCTTGATCGCTTAGATAGATTCAGACATGCCAAGTCTTTTTAAGAATTTGATAATGAGATTCCACATCTTGAAGGGAGGATTCCTATATTGGATCAATCTATGGAATCTTCTTCTGAAGCACTTTCTCCCCCGCATGAAGCTCCAACCACTAATCCAGATGACACTTTGAGTGATTTCATTGACATAATTGGGAGACTAAATCTGGACTCAACCCCAACTTAGTCAACTGAGAAGCTTGGGCCATCTCAAAAAGGTCCTCCAAAATGGATGACCAAGACACTTGAAAGTGTTCATCTTGATGAGGTTGGAAAGACAGGAACAAGGATCTCTATTGGACATAATAGAGATGATGTATACGATTTTGATTCAGTTGTTGATATGGATGTTTCTTATGATTGTGAACTGAATTTTTCCATAGATTTTGAACCAACTTCCTTCAAAGAAGTCAATTCTCATTATGAATGGAAAGAAGCGATGCAAAAAGAGTATGATGCCTTAATAAATAATGGCACTTGGATGTTGGCTGATCCTCCATTGGGAACCAAACTAATAGGCTGCAAGTGGGTCTACGAGAAAAAGTATAAAGTTGATGCCTCACTTATTAAGCACAAAGTCAAGCTTGTGGCAAAAGGTTTTGCACAAAAGGAAGGGGTCGACTATAAGGATACTTTTTCCCCCTTAGAAAAATGGGATACCATCCGAACACTCTTTGCGTTGGCTGCTCAGAACAGTTGGAAAGTCCATCAAATGGATGTAAAAATTGCTTTCTTGAATGGAGACCTAAAAGAGAGCTTTTTTATGTCCCATCCAGAAGGATTTGTTGTGAAGGGTCAAGAACATAAAGTATGAAAGCTTGTAAAATATTTGTATGGCCTCAAGCAAGCACCACCCCTGGTACAAGAAGTTAAATGAGCATCTTCTGAAACTCAACTTCGAACGTTACGATCTTGATGATGCAAATTTGTTTGTCAAGAAAGTTGGAAAAACAATTGTATACCTTGTGGTGTATGTAGATGATCTTTTGATGACAGAGAACAATAAGAGTTATATTGCATCCATAAAAAAAAAAATTGAGCAAAGTTTTTGAAATGACAGACTTGGTGTATGTTTACTACTATCTTGGTATTGAAGTAACTCAGCTTTCGAAGTTTATATTCCTCTCTCAGAAGAAGTACATTGGAGATCTGTTGAACAAGTTTGGCATGGCTAAGTGAAATCCTTTGACTACTCCAATGAAACAGAAATTAAAGCTCACATCCACCAAAGGAAAAAAAAAATTGAGGATGCAACAAAGTATAGACACCTTGAAGAAAGTCTCAACTACTTGACTACTACCATACCAGAAATTTCATTTTTTGTTGGAATCCTCTCTAGGTTTTTTCAAAAGCCTTGTGAGGGACATTGATATGCTGGGAAAAGAGTTCTAAAGTACTTGAAGGGAACTCAGGACTTTGGACTTAAGTATATATAGGTGGGCAACTTCATCTTGATTGGATACTCTGATTCAGACGTCAATGGAGATAAATAAACTGGGGTATCTACTTCAGGTTATGCTATGAGTCTTGGATGAGGCGTTGTCTCCTCAAGATCACGCAAACAATCAATTCCAGCAGATTCCAAAACTAAGGTAGAATATGTGGCAACAGTTGAAGAAACAAAGGAAATTGTGTGGCTCAAGAAAATTATGGACAATTTGTAGGAGAAACAAGTGCATCCAACCCCTCTCATGATTGATGACACTTTTTCAATAAAGTTGGCCAAGAACGAAAAGTTCCATGATCTAACGAAACACATCAATACAAAATACCATCTAATTCGACATCATGTTGAGGCCAAAAAAACCCATCTACGTCATTGTTCCACAAATGAGTAGATTGCAGACATCTTCACCAAAGCGCTTGGAAGAAGAAAGTTCGAAAGATTCAGAACGATGCTTGGACTCACCAACATCCCTTTAGATTAAGGGGGGAATGTTGACACCAAAGCATTGGGATTAGGTGAATCCATGTAAAATAGTGTAAAGAGAAAATAAGGAGAATTGAAATATGAAGAGACACTAGAGATGAAGCCCAAGAGTATTTCCCTCCATGCATATATCTATGATCAACCTTAATGCAAAATCACAATTCATTTGAGGAGTTACCTCATGGCCACACACACACGCACATATATATACAAACACATTCAAAAATATTTATAATATTCAAATTGAACAAATTCAAAAATTTAAATTTACAATTTTCATACACATTTCTGATATCCCCAAATTATCCAAATAGTAAATAATCATTATATAGATACTATTAGGTATATATATATATATATAATATTATATAATTCTTGCAATAAGCGTTGAACTCAACATATAAAAGCAGTTAATAACTATCTATGAAATAAAAACCAATTATTAACACATAAAAAATTTAAAAATAAAAAAAAACATTTAAATTTCTCAGGTTGCATATATAAGAAATTATCCTTAAAATTGAAAATGAGTTGTTTAATCCAATAAAATTACCTTAATATATATATATAAACTCTATCTTAACTTTTATAATGCAAATGTTTTTTTTAAGTTTACTATATATATTATGTTGGTTAATTTAGGTCAATAATTTTTAAATGAAATACTGTAATATTAATTTATAATAAAATTAGAAAAATAAAAAAACTATTTTTTTTTAATGAATGATCATGGGATCCTTATATATATATAATAGTTTTATTGATAACAACTCATCTTCCATTAATATTTTTTGTTTTTTATTAATGTTTTATATATAATAGTTTTATCGATAACAACTAGTTTTCAATCTTATGTTATTTTTATAATACAATTTGAAATTGAATTCAACATTAAAAATAATAATAAAATAATAAAAAACTATTATTAACCAAGAAACAAAAAATATTCAATTTCAAGTTGCATTATAAAAATAACATAAAATCGAAGATAAGTTGTTTTATATATATAAACATCAATATAAAACTAAAAAACAAAAAAACATTAAATTGCAATTGGCATTA
>APFE030185707.1:93413-109144 GCA_000404065.3 Pinus taeda
AATTAAAAGATAAATAAAATTAAGATACTAAAAAAAGTTATCTCTAATATGAAAGATCAATACTGATTTTCAAAGAAAAAAATAAACGTTATAAGGTGACAAAAGATAAAGAAAATTATAATACTATAAAGACATAATCAATGATAATATAGAAATAAATAAACATTATAGGGTTGAAAAAAGATAAAGAAACTAATGATACTATAAAGACATGATCATTAGTAATATAAAAGATCAAAATCATCATTATGTTTTATCTAGCATAAAGAACAAAATAAACATTATGGGAGCATGAAGGATTAGAAGATAAAGAAAACTATGATACTATAATAATATAATCAATGGTAATATAAAAAATCAGAATTATCTCTCGATTTTATCTCGCATAAAAAATGAAATAAACATTATGAAATGATCGAGAATTAGAAAATAAAGAAAAATATGATATTATGAAAATGTAATCAATAATAATATAAAATATCAAAATCATATAGCATATAGCATAAAAATAAAAATAAACATTATTAAAAGATGAACAATTTCTCATAAATTTTATATTGAAACAAGGTTACAAGGCTACACAGTAGCTATTGCATGTCACTTCTTTAATTAAATTAATAGTTATTAATTTATATAATAAGTTTAATTAATTAATTAATTTAGTTAATTAATATAATAAACACTTCAAAATTAATCAACCAGAACTTAGAGATAAATGGCTTAAAATTTCAAAAACCAGAAAAAATAATTATTTGAAAATTATTAACATTGACCAAATAATAGGTAATAAGTATATGATTAATTTTTGTGCTAACTTTCATGTGATTTACAAAATTATTTTTTTTTCTCTCACATACTTGTCATGTTTAATAAAAGTGATCCAATGAAATTGTCCTTTTTCAGAACTCTTTTGAAAACATATAATTCTTGTTGAAACTTGAAGGTAACTTAAGTTTTTTTGCTGCTAATTGAAAGCTATATTTCCAAAAAAAAAAATATTTTGAATAAAAATAATACTCAATTTTTATTGAAAAAATGATTATCAAATTTTAAATTTATATAATGATTATATTAGCAAATATAAATTTAACAGCTCAAATCTATTTTTATCCATTTAATCTATTTTTATCCATTTAATTTAGTGTATTAGTTTATACTTATTACATACAAATTTATTTAGAAGATCAAACATATTACTCTTCCAATAACCACGATATTTATCATTTACATCTACAATTTTAGCAATTATATTATTGACAACTTTGACAATTTTACTTTTGAAAGACATTACCTCCACAAGAGGGAGTGGTGCAATAGGGGTGAAGATTTTTGTTGGTACGTACACTCCAGCGGGAAGGGGGCCGTGCTTCAGAAATTAATTTACATATCCATTTCCCCGCCACCATCCCATCTCAAACATTTATTTCCACCATTTTTGAGGTAAGGAATTGAAGGGAAATTTGTCATTGTAAGCCATGTATCACCTATTTTTATGTTTGTCTGAACTCAGTGCAAATAATATTATTACATCATAAATATTATACCATGAATTACGAGGCATGGCCTAATAATATGTTCAAACTCAGGTCAAGGCTAATAGCATTATGCATAAATATCAATAAAAAATAGAAATACAAAAATAGTTTGTTTTCTTTTTATTAAATTGAAAATTATTTAAAGGGTTTGACTAAATTATTATGTGGTCTAACATAAAACTCATTGTGCTATACTTGTCAGGTTAAGCCTAATAAGATATTGGATAATTTTCAAAATATTTGGGATCCAAAATATTTTTCTTAAAATGTCTTATGTACATTTACATCCAATCATGATTTCAAAATATTTATTACAATCTAGATTTTTCTAATTTTTTAATTCATCAAAAGTAACTACATCATTTCATGATTTCAAAATATTTATTGCAATCTTGATCTTTATGGCCTATGTACAGTCACATCAAATCATGATTTCAAAATATTTATTACAATCTAGATTTTTCTAATCTTTTAGTTCTGTCAAAAGTAACTACATCATTGATGATTTCAAAATATTTATTGCAATCTCGATCTTTCTAGCTTATATACATTCACATCAAATCATAATTTCAAAATATTTATTACAATTTAAATTTTTCTAATTTTTTAATTCATCAAAAATAACTACATGATTTCAAAATATTTATTACAATTTCAATCTTTCTAACTCTTTAATTGATCAAAATTATAAAACCAGTTAAATCATACCAAGTAATAATATTTGTGGCTAAATTATATGAATATAATAATCATCACAACAACAACACAAAATTATATAAATAAAAATAAAAAAATATAAAAAATAAAATAAAAAATAAATAAATAAATATTAATATTATTACCCATCATTATCATTACTAACCATTTTAACAACTTTGAAAAGTGATAAAAAATATTCAGTGACAAAATATGAAGCAGGATTATAATATATGAGAGTAACATAACATACATCATTACTAGCAAATTTCAAGTATCCAATGACAAAGTACAAGGAAGATTATGATATGTGACAGTGACCTAACATATATCATTGATAACAAATTTCAAAAAGTGATAAAAAAAGATATGCAATGACAAAGAAAGCAAATAGTTTTAATAAAATATACTCTGGTTGGATTGTCATTTTTAATATGATATATTTTTGTTGAGTTGTCATTAAGTTCACTTTTAAAATCATTTCAAACCAACACTTTAAGAGTTGGGATGGCGAAGAAATAAATGGCAAGAACTAACCAGCATACTATTCGATGAACTGTTATTAAAAATCATCTCCAAAATCATTTCAACCCAGCCCTTTAAGAGTGGGGATGGGGAAGAAATAAATTGCTCGTCATTAATACTTCCATCCAATTTCATTTCCCACCCAAAAAAGAATTGGTCGTACGCTCCCATACATGTGTTGTTTAATAAAATGTTCACACCAGTCACTCCATCCATTCAACTAGTTTGGATTTCGAGTATTTTATACACTCCTTACTTATTATGTCGGCCGTGGGTTTTAGGCTGACCACCAATTTAATTTGGTTAAAAATTTAAATAATTTTCAATTTCATAAATGGAATTTAATAGATTATTTTTTTATTTATTGAAAAAAAAATTATATAAATAATTTTCATGCATAAAGGTGGAATTAAATATTTGGTGTTTATTGCAATTTTTTTTATTAATATTTATCTAATGTTATTGACTATAAATTTATAGATGTTATTGTCCTTGTTTTATAACATGTAATTTTGGTAGTATGATATTTATGATTTTAGTGGTATGAGTCATACCTAACATTATCTGAGAAGATTTGTGAAAGGACAGGGATTAATAATAATTTAATTAGACAGGGATTAATAATAATTTAATTGAAAGTAGTTTCTGATTTCAAGAACTTGTACTTTTTAACATTATTATGTCTGAAGTAAATTAAAGTCCGAGCGAGTCTATCTTTCTATGCAATATATTATGTTAGCTTTAAATTAAATTAGCATTTATTATTTGCTTTGATTTATTGAATATTTTAGACTTTAGATCTGTCATCTTTTATTCAGTCCTGTTCTTGAAACAATTGATTTTTAAAATATTTTTTTAATTATGGTGAATGTATCTTAATAATGATTTGTGAATGTATTTCATCTTTTTGTTGTAGAAATTTGATTTTTACTTTTGATTTAAATATTTTATTTTATTTATATATTGTAATTTAAAATGTCTTATATACAAATTTAATTTAAATAAATAGAATACAATGTGTTTTTTCCTATAACTATAATATCTTATATGGATTATTTAATTTTGGCGCGCGAAACAATATAATACATTATAGAAAATTTAATATATTTTTAAAAATCAACTATAATGATTGAAATCAATAATAATTCATAGAAATTGATTTTAATACTTCATGCTAAATAAAGGATTATTGTAGTTGGGTAGGATTGAATTATCCACAACAACAATGAGGAATTACAAATAACAAAACACTGCGATTTACCAATAAGTAAAATCTAAATTACAAGATTCTAAACCTTAACACTAACTTGAATTCAGTACTTTTACTTTAATTCAATTGCATTTAAACTAAAAGACAAGCAATAGTTAATATGTACCACTTGTTTTAATCCCCTTCATGTAACATTAGACGGCATATTGCAGTTTATTGCTCAAAATGGTATCTAAATTGACTAGATTCTAAACCTTAACATTAACTTGAATTTGGTACTTTTACTTTTATTCAATTACATTTAAATTAAATGGCAAAAAATAGCTACTATATAGCACTTGTTTTAATCCCCTTCATATAACATTAGACCCAAAGTGATTGCATATTGCAGTTTGTTACTCAAAATGGTATGTATTCGAGAGCATGCTCCAAAGATTTTCAGTGATTTTTGTTTTGGCATATTTCTTTTTTTGTTGGTTTTTGGCAAAATCTTGAGGGCCATGAAAACGTGATATTTTATTTATTTTTTATTTTTCCAAGTAAACCTAATTGATAACACTAATTTAGAAGATAAAATCTTCTATTAAAAATGCAACTAAATGCAATGAGTTTTCAAAACTAGATCATGACTTTAATAAAAATGAAATATTATATAGCAACCACTCTACTCAAACAACACAAATAAAGTGAGAGTCATTTCCATTTTTTTCCTATCCCTCTGCATATTATAGAATTGGTATGCAAATTGCCAATATATGCCAGTGAAATCGACATTCTAAAACCCAAAAACCCATATCCTTAACAAAATTTCCATAAATGTGTACTTTTTAAAAACCCAAAAACCCACATCCTTAACAAAATTTCCATAAATGTGTACTTTTTTCAAACTTTTCATTTGGAGTCATATTTTCAGTGTGACACTTCATTTTCAACTCAAACAACACAAATGAAGTGACAGTGATTTCCATCTTTTTCCTATCCCTCTACATATCATGGAATTGGGAATTGGTGTGTGGATTCCCAATATATGCCAATGAAATCGACATTCTAAAGCCGAAAAACCCACACCCTTAACAAATTTTCCATAAATGTGTACTTCTTTCAGACTTTTCATTTGGGGTTATATTGTCATTGTGGCACTTCACTTTCTTTTTAAATGCGGTGCTACGCCCTGTTAGATTTCTAACTTGGCATTTTTATTTTTCATTCTTTTCAATTTACTTTTAGCATTTAATTATTTTAATTAATTTTAGCCATCTAGATTGTTGGACATATCCCCTAGCTTAGCTCATTTATATTTTATCAGAACTTTGGCATCAAATTTATCAAACTTACTGCATTATTGGTTTGGCTACAAATACCAATCTAGAAGAATAATCAGTTCAATGTGCATTCTCTTGAGCTCTACCTCTTTCAATTTTTTGTGAAGTGCTCTGGAATGGCCAAAATCAAATAGGCGTTTATGCTCATTACGTTTCCAAGTGCGGGAAATGGAATACGACAAGAAATGTGTTTCCGATTACACAGCGGTCTGGAAAGATTAATATTTAGTAGTCCTTAATGTTCATTGGGTCTCCAAAAAACACAACGCAGGAAAATGGGTTTCCAAAGACATAGTGTCATGGAAGGACCAAGATGAGGTAGGCTCTTATGCCTATCTGGTCTCCAAGTATTGGTAACAGTAAATGGGTTTCTCGTGAGGGTAAAGGGAAATGCCTTGAAACAATCTAAAACCTAGGTAGATTTCGTCAGAAAGTATAGGAAACTTCAGAAATATCAATCAAGAGTTTTGAATTTTTAGAATACAAAATAAAATTCGAAATAAAGCATTTTATCAAAAACTATAATAATTTAATACTTTTCGAATTAAAAAATAAATAAATAAATTATATCAAATAATTCATAAGTAATATACTAAATTTAATTTTAATCATTAATCTCATTGCTTTAATAATAGCCGTTAATTCAATACGGAGGAAGGGTTAAACGGTTTGGGGGTTTCCAGATAAAGAAAATAAAAAATCAAAGCCTGTCCCCAAATGCAAAAAAACCGGACTAATTTTACCTACTTTCCCAAAAATTAAAAAAAAAACAAATTTTTCCCTAACTTACATTAAATAAAAAATATTCCATATTTAATTTAATACACTTAAAATTTAAATTTGAATTTTTAATAAATTAAAATCCAAATATTTTTTTTTACTAAAATTCAATATATGTTATTTTATTTTTATTAATAAATTTTTAAATTATACCTGGATGTGGGTGATTATCAAAGCAATTAAAATGATAAGACGTTCGGGTGGCGGAGGAGTTGGCCACATGGCTGCCTGCGTCTTCCCTCATGCCAACCTTAGATGCATTCAAGGGACCTTGCAGGCGGCATTAAATGAGTCATGGGGCCGAGACAGCTCCACAACACTCATAGTCATGGCATGTGCAGATCATTATGCAATTCCTAACCCCTTGCTCCATTGTGTCTGCCCTCCGCAGGCCGCAAAGCCCTGCTCACGCACTATAACAGGTAGCCAATGTTGGCTGCTAAGTTGTATTGACCTGGGTAATGGATTTCATTATTCTCATACCAGACTCTGCAACTTAGCTCCGGCTCAGACCTCCTTTGTCCATTCTCTGCGCAGTTATTCCACCAACCCCTCTGCTGCTAACCTTGCTTTCAATCCGGCCATGACTCGCGTCCGACATCGAATGTGAAGCAGGAGAGGAGGCACTCGCGGCGAAAGCATCTGCCCTCCTCCAATGCCCAACCCTGACTCTGTCTCCCCTACATCTTCAACTGACAATCCAAATCCACATAGCTCATTCTATGGTCATTACCTAGACACCTGAAGCGGAAGGGGAAGAGCTAGGCTCCAAGGTATAGGACGAAGGGATGTTGCGGTTCACACAACCATTTCTCCCCTTCCTCCGCAACCAGCTCCCCATACCACTCAATTCTATTTTCGTAGCACCCTGAATCGACCCGTAATCACAACCACCATTACTATTACATTCTCTAAAGAAATTGACCCGCCGGCACCTCTGCCTGAGCACAATGATGAGCAGAACAGGGCAGCACCAAGCAACAGAGGCATTCACAACCCAGGTAATCAGCCACCTGACGAAGATAGAGCCACCTTGCATGGTAAAGCGTTGGTTGGCAATCAGCGAGCTACGGAAAGCAATCTTGGTGACACGCAGGCTTCAAGAAGCCGACGGGGCGACACATCTAGAATGCATGTGGGCGTGGGTAGCATCGAGGGCATCCATCCAGCTCAAGACAGTGGCACGTCAGCCAAAGAAGATGATTGGTATAAATACGTGTGTCCAATCGAAGAAGAACTGACCCCGGACAATCTCTAGTCTCGACACTTGGCAGCCAAGTGGATGCTTCTCATGATGACTAGGAATTTACGGTTAAGTCTGTGTTTTATGGTTATGTCTATGCAATGTCTAAGATGTTTTTTTGTTTTTTGGTCAACACTGATGACCCATGTGTGGGTTCTTTTGATTTCATGGACGGGTTTCCCCTTTGTTGGGGCAGTCAAAGCTAGACAGTCTTATTTTGTGATGAATGATGCTCAGTACTATTGAGGCCATGCCTCTTTGTAATTACATTTTTTTGTTCATGTTAATGACATATACTAAAAAATATAATAAAAAAATAATAAATAAATAAAATTAATTTATCATTTATGATAAAAATAATGAATTAGAGTAATTATAATATTTCATTATTAACATAATTAAATTGATTAATAATCATTTAAAATTTTAATATTTATAAAGATTATGTATAGTTCTAAAGGTTAGTTAGTTGGTCTTTATAGTTAAAATATTATGTTGTTGGACCATGGTTCAAATCAACCTTTGTAAATGAGTAGAAGAGTATCTCTTCGATAATCTGCATTAAACTCATATTTAAACTAACTCTTTTGAGCTTTATCTATGTCTTTTGTTATAATTCATATTTGTTATTAAATTATTATATATACAACTTTGAATAAATATTCAGTTATATATTATTACATATAAATAACATATTAGATAAACAATATAGATTATATATATATATATATATATTCTTTTTCCTGGGGAAAAAGACGCCCATAATTTTGGTAATCAAGAAGAAGGAACAAAATTACATTTTGTGTATGTTGAACTTATTCATGAAACCGTGTCTCATGACATTGAGCTACAAAGGAGAAAAAGCAACATATATCTCATGGCATTGAGCTAAAAAGGAGAAAAAGCAATAGATAGCGAAATTGTTAATCAAAAAAGCATACAAGGCTAATAATAGAGACAATAATTTAACTTTTTATTTTTTTGCCTTTCCTTTTGTGCACTTTCGACCAACCCTCTAAGTTTGGTTCAACAAGAACTTAAGCTAGATCTCTTCCTGTTGATGATGGTGAATGTTCTTTTAAGAGTTTGAACTCTCAAATACATGTGCTCGTTTTATGCCCCGAACCCATCAAAATCTTGAATCTCTATTGAGACGATGCCCATCTAATTTTGAGTTGCACTTTTAGACCTTTCCACATTATCCTTCTCTACTCGGTTGCCCTATTTTACCTGATCGTCCACATTTGCTTTACTTGTATCATGTAAGCCCCCTTCATCTTTGGTTAGATTCTCCTTGGTTTCTTCTTCTTCTTCAACAATGGGTGGATATATAAACTGCCACCCTTTTGGCTTATGTGCCATTTTTGTTGTTGTTCCTTTTTTCCTATGGATATGTGCTCTACAAGTGTCATGTTTGAAATCAATTTCAACATATGAATGTCATACTCTCTTAGTCAAGAACTTGGGACCATTGGAGATTTTTGTGTTTCAAAATAATTTGATCTAGTAGACCTTTGCTAAGGTCTATCTCGCACATATTCTAAAACTAAAAATAGCTTTCTCTATTCTTTCATAGTCCATATTTTTTAACTTTCCTAGATTGTTTCCAATATCCTCTACAACCTGATGGTGCCAAAAAAGAAGAGGTAAATTTGGAAGTCTCACTCATATTGGCATAATTGGAACTACCATATGTGTTGCATCGAACTCTAGAAATCATGGAGTAATAAAGAGCCTAGCTCAACCCCAAAACCATGACCCTTCATTTAGAGAATAATCCAAATATTTATAAATGTCACAGTTGGGTGTCCAAGAGGAAAAAATCCATTGGTGAAAATCCATTGGTGTAATGCTTCTAATTTTGGCTAGAAGCCATTAAATATATAGATGATTTCCTTGGATTGAAGGGTTGTGAAGAGGGTATTTACCTCTGGAAGATCAAATTCCATGGCTGACAACATCTTCATTATATCCACAACGTAGGGGTATGTATTGCTTTGAATATGATATGTTGGGTAAGAAGACTTCCCTTTCACTGCATCTTTGAAAGAAGAATATGTTCCATTTGGAGTCTTGGGTCTTGGAGCTCCTCCATGCAAACTCAAATTCAGGACTAAGGTTGAGTCTCTTTGGAAGTTATAGTCTTTGATCTCGAAAGAATATTGAAGCATTTTCCCCTCATATAGTAGACTTTGGAATTTTGTAGAAATACCCTATTTTTCCTCTATGATATTTTTTAGAGAGTGACCAGAGTATGAACACCTTGACTAGAGGATAGAAGCCTTCCTATTTATATGTTTGATAAAAAATAAGGTGTTTTGTTCCTTCTCAAGGGAACATTAAGATTAGATCAAGAAGAAATAAATGTTGTACAATGAGGATACATCACCTATATATGCTCCGGAAAAGTATATGTTGTCGATCCAAAACCCTAAGACAAGGAAAGCATGACATACACAAAAGAGGAGAAGAGGGGGTATGATATTCACCCTAGTTGAGTCTAGAAAACGCGACCTCCTCATGTCAAATGACCACAAAACCACCACAAGCCCTAAGGCCTCCAAAAAATGATACAAAGGATATTTCCAACTATATAAATGACAAAGAAAAAATTTTCGGAGGCAAAGTATTCCTTAAGAATATTTGACAAGCATTATTGCCACACCAATTCCAAAAAAGAAAGGTCGTCATCGATACAATCACCAAAACTCTTTGATGCGTTTTGAGGACAAGGGGTAGTCGTGGAACACACCCAAACAGTATAAGCTTTTCCAAGGTCGAGTCCCCCAATTTCATTTATCTCATTTGTCACACTACAAAGCATATTTAGTATGTTCCCCATAGGAAAATTCCATAATCCATCACAGCTCATGTGAAAAATGAATCATAAACAGAGTTGGCCTTGCCCTGATACCCTAAAGTGCCTAGAATGAGATCCTACATGGCAACGTCATCCTACTCCTCATTGCATAAGGAAAAAATCATAGTGCATTTCTCCATTTCACCCTCTCTCAACATGTATTATTAATATCCTAATAGAATTAAAAAGGAAATTATAAATATATAAAGAATCAACATAAGAGATGGAATAGGAAAAAATTGCTTGACGTTCAAGGAATGTCTTTAATACTCCCCTCTGATTTTATTTCCAACCCAACCCTGCATACTTGGGTGGTTGTTGCGACCACTGGAATTTCCAAAACTTTTTCTCGGCTACAATTTATTTATGGTTGAGTTTTTAAGGAAGCGAAGTGTTTTGTGCTCCAACCAAAAATATGTTTGTGAGCAGGGATGTCGATGTCAAGGTGGTAGTCAAGATATGCTCCATGTGAGGTACCTGGGAAGGGAATTCATTCTCGAGAGAAGGGGGAGTGAGGGAAACATGTTATTCCTAGATGGTTAAATGCATAATTACATAATTCCCACAATATGGGAGGAACTGCAGTTCTTGGAGAGTGTTAAGAACTCACTCGTCATCGTTGGCGTCTTCCTAGATTCCCTCTTGGTTGTCTTCATCAATCCCCTACATAGGAAATGCCTAAAAAATGCTTCTTTTTCCTGCAATGTAATCACATTAGGCCACATACTATGACAAACACCTTTTACTCTTATTACTAAGCATATTATAACAAAAAATGTGAATTAATGTGAGAAAAGGATAGTTTTAAGGTTGGAGGATAGCATAATGAACTTCAAGATATACCTATCTATGGGACTCATCATCACGCATGCCAAAAATAGTAAGGAAATCACACATGCAACTTGATAATTGCAAGTCATCTTGTTGTATCTGCTTAATCCAATTCTTCCTAGCTTGATCTTTACTTCACTTTTCTTTCTTGTCCTTCCTTCCTCCAATGCTAGAGTGTTCCAAGAATGCTCTAAGTGTCCAACAGTATAAGAGAGTAGAGAGAATAGAGAGAGAGCTCCAAAACTGAACTGACAAAAGGTTGTGAATTGATTCTTGGAAACCTTTTTATCAATGAGGCCTTTATTTTCTTCAATTTCAACTATTTTCCTTCATTTTCCTCCTCACATTCAACCTATGACCTTTCACCTTCCTTTTCCCCTAATTTCCATTATTTTCACAAATAAAATGCCAATTAATGTCTCTTTTCCATTGACTTTTCCAATTTCCCTTAGCCATAATAAACCAAATGAACAACCACACTAGGATGTTTTTCGCAACATTCAGCTTGGAATAAGTGTCCCATGACCTTGGTCTTATTTTTCCTTTATTAACTTTATTACAGAGATTTTACACCTGAGGTTATTACAAACCCTTGCCCCTTTGGGGAACACCGTCCTCAGTGTTAAATTACACCTACAGCCAGCAAGACAGCTGAAAGGAAAAACATATTGTGCATGGAGATTTATAACTTAGCTCGATGCAGTATTTATATTGATCAACCTATTGAAAACCAAACCGACATGAGAAGCATAACAGCATGATGAAAGGAGATTTGGTGGTAAGGAAAATCCCCTTTTGTTTACAAAATTCGATCTTGAGGCTTGTGGGTTATGGGCCCACTAATTATCGGAAGCGTTTTGTCTATCACTTAAGCCTTAAAAACGCGAAACCATTCTTCATCGGAATACATGGATTACACAGGAAACCCCACTCCGAAACACTTAACCAGATCTAAAAAATTATTCACCTGCGTTCATAACTTCATCGAGTCTGCTCCATCGCTATGGGCGTATCGCTTAATTGGCATTCCATCACACCGTCACTTAACCTTCCCGAAATGAGATCAACGATTAAATCTCCACCGTTGATCCTTTTCTTGATCCAATGGCTGATGCCTTTTCCCACTCAATCAAACTTGCACGACACTCCTTTGTCATTGATCTGGCTTAGTGGATGTGACAGTCCACAGCGACTTTGGGTAGACAACAATCACAAGGATTAACCACCCAAAAAATGATTTCCTCTCTCCTCCTCGTTACTACGTGGCGCTTGATGAGTGGAATTGGGTGCTCACCCCACTCCGAAACACTTAACCAGATCTAAAAAATTATTCACCTGCGTTCATAACTTCATCGAGTCTGCTCCATCGCTATGGGCGCATCGCTTAGTTGGCATTCCATCACACCGTCACTTAACCTTCCTGAAATGAGATCAGCGATTAAATCTCCATGGTTGATCCTTTTCTTGATCCAATGGTTGATGCCTTTTCCCGCTCAATCAAACTTGCATGACACTCCTTTGTCATTGATCTGGCTTAGTGGATCTGACAGTCCACAACGACTTTGGGTAGACAACAAGCACAAGGATTAACTACCCAAAAAGTGATTTCCTCGCTCCTCCTCATTACTACGTGGCGCTTGATGAGTGGAATTGGGTGCTCACCCTTCAATACCACTTATGGGTTTGGGGTCGCTCGAAATACCACTTCCACTATTTAAAACCCGCTCTTCACCGATTATTCTCCGCGCTTTTTCACCATTCGATGACCATCGATCTATTAATCTGTTGATTTGACGATCCAGATCAACTTCCAGTGATTCCTTACCTTCCTCCATTTGATGGATTTTGCACTTAAAACACAATTCCGCCACCAAACTCTGTCTACACACAACACACCATACAATCATTGGATCGCCATCGATCCTTACAGTGATTGATGGTCAATCAAACCTGTAACACGGAATATTCAGACTATCTATGAACAACACACAAATGCATAATTCAACACTTAAACACACTTTATATTATACACGGCATAGTTACAGATCTAAGTCATTTCAGCCTTAGGCACAAGTTCTCCTTTGACTACATTATATCCCACACTCTATTTTCACAGTTTTTCTGTCTATCGCTCTATTTGTCTCATGATATATATATATAACATGCAGGTTCATCATTTACAGGAATATTGGATCGGATCACTGAAAGGATCCGATCAATCCTCTCCTTCATTTCCTCAACAAACCCCTAAACTCTCTATACGCATACATATGGAAAATTATATTTAATTAAGTCCATCAACCTAGCTCTATTTTAATAGAATTTATCCCTTGTGTTGCTCCGATGGTCCACATCATCCTCTTCTCAGCTTTGGATTACTCCTTTAATGAAGAGTTTCGGATGCTCCTGCATCACAACATGACACCCATAGTGCTTATTGGAGCTTTATAACATAGATAATGGCAGTATTTACATCCATATACATTTATGCATATACCAAAACACCATGCCAAAACATATACCAAAAGACATTTACTCAACCAATGAATAGAGAAGGACACATAGCCTGCATTTGATCAGCCATCTCTCATGTAGCTTCATCGGGCCCAAATTCCTTCCACTACACTTTAACCTGCTAGATTTCTTAGTTTCGGAGCATGAGCATCTTTCTCTACAAAATAGACTGAGGTTCCAAATAGAATTTTTCTTCTGGCTCCTCTTGCAATACAGACCAATCAATAACATGATCAACATCCTTTACATATCTTTTAAGCAATGAAACATGGAAAACATCATGGACTTTCACTGTCAGAGGCAGTGCAAGTTGGTAGGACACTCATCCAATCCTCTCAAGGATCTCGAAAGGCCCACAATATCGAGGTGTTAACTTCGCACATGACTAAATCCTCAAGAAGATCTTCTTGGGCTTGATGTGCAAGTATACATGTTCCCTAACCTAAAACTCCTTAAACAACTTGTGCTTATCTGGATAACTTTTCTGCATGTCCTATGTTTCCTATAGATTCTTCTTGATACCTGCATTTCATGCTCCATCTTTGCCAACATGCCTATTCCTATCAACACCTTGTTCACTGGATCACTCCAACTGATGGGAGAATTAAAACTTCGCCCATAGAGTTCGTCAAACAGACTCATCCTCAGTGACTCTTGATGCCCGTTGTTATAATAAAAATCTATCACTGGAAGATACTCTTCCCACTTTCAATGTTGATGCATGATGTACATTTTCAACATGTCCTCCAAAATCCTGTTGACCCTCTTTGCCTGTCCATATGTCTTTGGATGATAAGTTGTGTTGAAGGCCAACTCTGTACCCAAACCTACAAATAACTCTTTCTAGAACCTTGAAGTGAGCTTGGCATCCCTGCCTGACACAATATTCTTCGGTACAATGTGCAACCTCACTATATCTTTGATGAAGACCTGTGGTACCTCACTAGTTGAATATGTAGACTTCACTATAATGAAGTGTGCTACCTTTGTCAACCTGTCCACCACAACCATGATGGAATCATGTTGTCTATATGTCCTCGAAAAACCTGTAATGAAATCCATGGAAATGACCTCCCATTTCCACTCTCAAATCGGAATCAGTTGTAGTAATACACCTAGATTCTTACACTTTTCTTTTACCTATTGAGAATCCAAGCATCTAGCCACAAACTTTGCCACATCCTTCTTCATATTTGGCCAATAATAGAACTTCTTCACCACTGTTAATGTCTTCTAATATACTGGATGACCTGAATAAGTCCTAGAATGAAATTCCCTCAAGATAAGCTTCTTGAGCTCACTATTGTCTCGCACATAGATCCTATCCCTAAATTTGACCAAACCATCTATTGTAAGACAATAGTTGACATCATGATCACATGTGCCTTGTTGTAACATGTGCATAAGATCCCTATACATGTCATCATGCATAAGGACTCCACCAAGTCCTCTTTTTCAAGCATTGGTACAAGCCACAAACTCTTTATCTTGATCTACAATTTTAAGAACTGAAGCATTTGTCAACAACTACTTCAGCTGCTCAAAACTAGTTGCACATTCCTCTGTCCATTCAAATTTCTTACCTTTCCTTTGAAATGATGTAATAGTGTATGTAATTTGTGATAAGTTCCTGATGAACCTCCTATATTAACTTGCTAACCCCATGAATGATCTGACTTCATCCACATTTCTAGGAGTTTCCCTCTCCATAATAGCCCTTATCTTTTCTGGATCCACTGTTATGCCTTCCTTGAAACAACATGTCCCAAGTAATGTACCTATGTCTGAAATAAACTACATTTGCTAAGCTTGGCATATAATTGATGCTCTCTTAGCAATCTCAACATTGTCGCTAAATGTTCGGCATGCTCTTCCTCATTCTTAGAATATATCAATATATCATCAATGAAAACAATAACAAACTTAGGGGTGATTTTAGGGGCGAATGTTCGCCCTTTGGTGAAATTAAGGGGTTTTAAATTTTTAGTGGGCGAATATTTTGTATCATAGTACATTTTTACAAATCACCTCAAATAGCCCACCTTATTTTAAGGGAGAGGGTAAAAAAGGTAAATTTAGCCCTTGAAATTAGGAGTTACAACCTTCCATTCGCCCATTTTCAAGAATAGGTTTTATTTAAGTGAATCCATTCGCCCATTTCCAAGAATAGGTTTTATTTAAGTGAATCCTATTGGCCAAATACCATATTTATAAA
>APFE030185707.1:109164-142943 GCA_000404065.3 Pinus taeda
CTAATAGTAGCTTTTAAGCTCCAGATTTATGATAACCCATGGTAATACCATGGTATTCATGTGAGCATGGACTATTTAAAGGGGAAATTCTATCAGCTTAGATCCATATTAATTCCGGGTCTACCAAGTGCTGGGAGGGATAAATAGATTTCATCCCTCTAAGAGTGGTAGATGTGGAGTAAGAGTGGTAGATGTGGAGTTAGGATGGATATAGGTTGGATTTTATGATAATGAAGATATTAAATAGACATAGGAAATTATATTGTAAAAAAAAATCTTAAGGTGAATGGTTAAATAAAGCATAGACTTGGACAAGTATATTTGTATACTTCTATTTTAAACTAAAACAAATCCAGGGCTAAAAGGAATGCATTGATTGCACTAGTCATCCTTCTATAACTTTCCAACATATGTTGGAGTAAATAGATTGTAATTTGGGTAATTTTTCTAATTGCAAACGGAACATACTTGTGTATTGGCAGGGTGGTAACGAGGTCCCTAGAAGTGGAGTAAATAGATTGTAATTTGGGTAATTTTTCTAATTGCAAACAGGAACATACTTGTGTATTGGCAGGGTGGTTATAAGGTCCCTAGAAGTGATGAATTTGAATTTTTCTTGGTTTTATATATAGTATTAGGTTTTTTCTCATGCTTTATGTGAATGGCACGGGTGAATTTTATCTTACACCCACTAGATTATCGATATTTAATTTCGGTAATTTTGATTTCAAAAGATATTTTAAAGAAATGCAATGATTTCATTTGTGTATTCAATAAACACAAGATTTTATAATTGAGTAAAATATTCGCCATGCCTGGTGAGAGATTCGCCAAAAAATTATATATACATATCATATTATTGATAAAATCGCCTTCCATTTTTCCTATATACCATGGAGATTCGCCCATTTATTATACATGTAAATTTAGGGGGGGTTCTTAAAATTTTCCCTGAACAAACTTGTCCAAATAAGGACGCAACACACTATTCATCAAGCACATAAAAGTAGTTGGAGCATTGGTTAAAACAAATGGAACTACAACAAACTCATAATTCCCATACCTGGTCCGAAAAGTAGTCTTTTAGATGACCTCTTATTTAATGTGCACCTAATGGTATCTTTATCTCACATCAATCTTTGAGAACATTGTTGCTCCCTTCAACTGGTCAAAAAATCATCAATCGTAGGCAACGAATACATGTTCTTGATGGTTACCTTGTTCAATTGCCTATAATCAATGCATAACCTGAAAGTACCATCCTTCTTCTTCATAAACAATACCAGTGCACCCCAAGGCAATACATTTGGCCTAATGTATCCCTTGTCAAGCATCTCCTTCAACTGCAACTTCAGCTCTACTAACTTTGGTGTGCTCATCCTGTATGGTGCCTTTGATGTTGGTGTTTCCCTTGGTAGCAACCCAATGGAAAATTCCACTTCCCTGTGAGGTGGTAACACTAAAATATATGCGGGAAACACGTTCTAAAACTGTTGTAAAATCGGGTACCTCCTCAATACCTCTTCATCCTCAACATCCTTACCTTTATCACTAGAAATATGTACTGCAAATAACACACACCCTTTCCTGTGACTATGCTTTTCTTGCATACCTGTGACCATTATAACTTATGTTGCATTCTTCTTACCCTATAGGATCCTTTGTTCTCCATTGTCATCCAAGCACTTAATAGCCTTGTCATAACAATCCACTTTGGTCCCATGAAGACACAACTAGTCCATACCCAACAACATACTATATGATCCCAATGGAAGCACATTCAAATGCATTGATGTAGGTATACTATTCAACTCAAATGCACAAGCTCTTACCCAATTATAAACTCTTTTCTTTGTACCTGTAGTTAACTCCATTAACCAAGATTTTGCATGCACTTCTTTATTCAAGCCACACTTATCCACTAGGTTAGGATTATCATAACTATAGTTAGATCTAGGGTCAATCAAAATAGAAACAACTTGAAGCTTACTCTCCATCTCGGAATAGATGTCTGGTGATCCGCGTGCCTATTATCAAATGTTGCATAGATCGTTGGAATTCTCTGCCCAGCATCCCCAACATTTTGTGCTTCCTCTGCATTGTAAATTTCAGGCCTACCGCCCTGATTATGCGGACAATCCCTCTTCAGATGCTCCTTGCAACATGTCCAACACTGCAATTTTCCCTTAGCTTCACCTTTATTCTATTCCCATCCAGGATGACGTCTATTAAACTTCTTATAAGGTGCAACATTTTCTTTCTCACCTGCATCATGGGGTATTTTTCGCTTTGGCTACCAATTACCTTCAACCTTGTCTTTCTCTTTCCATCTTTGTTGACATTTTGTCTTGCACTTTTATTGCTCATAACAATGCTTCAACTTACCAATGACTTCCTCAAGTGACCAAGGTTCATCATATTCAATCCGATCTCTAAAAACTAATTATAATCCACTAACAAATCTCTAAACTTTGGCTTTCTCGTCTTTAATACATGGTACATACCTCAACAACTCCAGGAACTTGGTCATATACTCCTCATATGTCATTGATCCCATCTTTATCTCATATAATTCCTTGGATTTATTGGCATGGTACCTCTCTGAAAAATATTTCTTCCTAAAAAGTCTCTTGAATTCATGCCAACTCAACTCTATTGTCCTTATGTCTCTAATTCGCTTCACATATTCCCACCATATGTATGATTTCCCTTTGATGCTAAAGATTGTTATTCTGGCCTTCATATTCTCTATGTAATGATGCAGCTCAAAGAACTTCTTCATCCCAAGTAACCATGCCTTTGCATCTTCCGGTTTCTTCAAGTCTCTATCAAAGGTAGGTGGTTTGGATTTCTTGAATTCGTCTAGAAAACATCCCTTGTCATTCCTCCTGTAAGGATGATAATGATGATGACCATGATACGTGTTAGAACCAGAACTAGAATATAACATTTTTCCATCACCTCTCCTATCTAGTGTGCCCAAGAACCTACCATCTCTGATCGTGTCACCTTAATTTGACCTGTGCCCACCATGAGACCTATTTTCGTATCCCACATTAGTTCTATCCTCCTACCCATGACTGATCCTGAGTGATCCCTGTCTCTAAAAATGTGACAAACTCTGAAGAATAACTGCATTAACCTCTACTTGTTTCTCCTGTGCCTAAATGATTATGTCATTATCTACTTTGAAACTTCTTATTTTTTCCTTCAAACTTCTCAATGTGTCTACTATGTCACGAGAGTGCTCATTACCATGTTGCTCATCTGATCTATAGGGAGAATCTCGTGAATTGTAGTCTACCATCTTGTTAGTCGTCTTTGATATTCTTCCTACAAGTATACCATGTTAGCTACACCAAAATATAAACATAATCAGCGTACCTCAGTATAGTTCAGGGGACGATACTTCATCTGCAAGATCACCCAAATTAGTGCTATACATGTATAAACATAATCATATCAATATATAGACATCAGTTCAACTATTATCTAGTCACCATGCATGACTATACCATAACCATGACAATGCATGCATAACAACATGTAGACACTGACATGCATAACCGACATGCACTAATGACGACCACATCCAGCAACAACACCATCATCTTCCACATGGAAACACAACTACAAAAATTACCACTACCATGCATACACAACAAGCACATAGACCACAAAAAAAAAAAGAACACATATGCAGCCGATATGCACAACAAACACATTCTACCCATTCAGTCCAAGGGGTGAACCATGCTCTGATACCACTCTCTAACACCCTCCTCCCACATTTACCCAAGCTAACTGGTCCGCCAGGGTAATCATGTGACGAAGACTTATTATGATATGATTCAACTCACCAATTATAGTTAAGGAAGTGGAATCGATAAACCAAACCAAACTAACCTTCCTCAGGAGCTACAGAACCTTTAGGAGCTAACCAACCCCTCCAGGTGTCCAACCCCTGAGAGAACTTGCTTCCTAACTGAGCTAGACCCCCAGTTGCTCCCATGAATAGCCTTCCATGCAACTAAAACCCTCCATTCACTCCCAAATCAAGGCATCCATGTGATTGTGGCCTTTTTTAGACAATTCTATGCCACTGACCCCAGATTCTGAGCTAGTTTTTTAGGGCAAAGACTCAAACCTCTTCATAGAACTTCATGAAACTCTATAAATCGTAAATAACAATATTACAAGGCCTCTAATGGAAAACTTAAAAAAGAACCTGACTTGACAAGGCCTAGTCATGGCATACATTTCGTCAAACATGGCATGAACATGTAATATACAAGTCACAACAACAAATTTGACTTAGGGACCTCATACTTATCTGATATTTGTCAGCAAGGTGTGTTTCTGTGACTATGGCCTTTTTTAGGCAGTTCTATGCCACTGACCCCAAATTCTGAGCTAGTTTTTTAGGGCCAGGACTCAAACCTCTTCCTAGAACTTCATGAAACTTCTAGAAATCATAAATAACAAGATTACAATGCCTCTAATGCAAAACTTAAACAAGAACCTGACTTGAAAAGGCCTAGGCATGGCATAGATTTCATCAAACATGGAATCAACATGTAATCTACAAGTCATAACAACAAATTTGAACATAGTGACCTCATACTTATCTGACATTTGTCACGAAGGTATGTTTCTATGACTGTGGCCTTTTTCAGGTAGTTCTATGCCACTGACCCCAGATTCTGAGCTAGTTTTTTAGGGCTAGGACTCAAACCTCTTCCTAGAACTTCATGAAACTTCTAGAAATCATAAATAACAAGATTACAAGGCCTCTAATGCAAAACTTAAACAAGAACCTGACTTGACAATGCCTAGGCATGGCATACATTTTGTCAAACATGGTATGAACATGTAATCTACAAGTCATAACAACAAATTTGAACATAGAGACCTCATATTTATCTAAGATTTGTTAGGAAGGTAGTTGCATTATCGTCTATTAGGTCATACATTCATTATTCATTCATTTACTAATCAAAACATGATGAGATCCATGACTAAGATCTGTCATTAAACCTTGCTTATAAATGCATATAACCAGTGGAATAACAATTATAGAGCAATCAATAAAACCACATAATAACAACACATTTACACATAATACACAATATGAAAAGATCTCTTATTAACATGCTCAAAATGCAACCAAGTCAGGGACTTTCAGATACTACCCGACCATAGATTAGGCTAAACCAAATCTTTCTTTCAACCAATCACCCATGTTCCATATTCTAAGCATGAATGTCGGACTTACAACAAAACAACCAGGGCTTCCTCGCGATTTACCGCAATCCACCAAGGGATTCCTAGGCCCAAGCCCTCATCTATACAACCAGGCTTTACCACAATCCCTCTAAGGGATTCCTAGGCCTAAACAAGAAACATACACTACTAGGCTTTACCGCAATCCCACAAAATATCGGTCCAGGGATCACTAGGCATATAAAATAATTGATGACTTTACCTAAACCATGAGGAATTTGTCTGTCTTCCCCTCTGGGATTTATCGTATATCCTGCCATTCACCGATTGAGGATTCCTAGGCCCAATGAAGCTCCACCCTCTAGGCTTTATTGTATATATCGCCATTCACTGGTCGAGGATTCCTAGGCTTAAAGAGCGCATACACAATTAGGCTCTACCACAATCCCACCTTCACTGGTCTAGGTAGCCCTAGGCCTCATGTTTCTCCCCTAAGACCACCCCACTCAGTTTCGAAACCATCCAGAAATCCAGCTCAACCAAGTAAGAGAAACCCCATCACACCATGGCTATCTGAAAATGGAAAGGCAAGGTTGAAACCACTGTCACACCTAGAAAAAACCATGCCAATGAGAACAAGAGAACCAAAAACTCACATGCATGCAAAAATTAGCAAGGAAATCATACATGCAACTTGATACATGCATGTAATCCTGTTGTAGCCATTTGATCCAACTCTTCCTTCCTTGATCTTTGCTTCCCTTTGCTTTATTTTCCTTGCTTTGCCTTCCTTTGTCTAATGCTAGAGTGCTCAAAGAATAATCTAAGTGTCCAATAGTATAAGAGAGTAGAGAGAATAGAGAGAGCTCCAAAAATGAATTGATCCTCAAAATCCATTTTATCAATGAGCCCTCTATTTTCTTCAATTTCCATTATTTTCCTTTATTTTCCTCCTCACATGCAACCTGTGACCTTTCACCTTCATTTCCTCCTAATTTATATTATTTTCATAAATAAAATTCCAATTAATTTCTCTTTGTCTTTCAAAAGCCTTTGCCAAATTCCCTTAACAATAATCAACCAAATGAACACCCACACTAGGATGTTTTACCCAACATTCAGCTTGGAATAAGTGTCCCATGACCTTGGTATTATTTTTCCTTTATTAAATTCATTACATATATTCAAGATTGTTACACTAAATCCTCCATAGAAGGTAGGACATGTTCCTCTTCCTAGTCTAACATGGAAGACTCATGGAGTTTCAAATTCTCTACATTCACAACTGAGTAAATGTGCATATATGGTGGTAAACTAAGTCGATAGTAATTATCACCCACCTTTTTCAATATCTCAAAGGGTCCATATATTAGAGCCTTGATTTTATTACTAGGCCCCTATAGCCTCTCCTTATTCAACTGTAGCTATACTATGTCTCCCACCTTAAACAATTTCTCTATTCTATGTTGATCATGTTTGGCCTTATATTTCTCTTGTGACTTTTTCAATGTCTCTTGTACCTATAGATGGATCTACCTTATCTTCTCTATAAAATTTTCAACCCTCAAGGTGTCCACTTTAAGATCTTCCCCCACTCCTCCTTGCTACCCATATGCAATGACTAAAGGTGAATGTGGCCAATATCCAAGAAGGGTTTCAAATGGGGACATTTTTGTAGAAGTGTGGACTGCTTTGTCATAAAAATGATGTATATAGACAATATTTTCATCCCAGGTCTTTGGATGCTTCTGGTTGTATCCCCAGAAGTTGCACCACATTCATGTTGAGTACTTATGTTTTTCCATCTGTTTATGGATGGAATGTTATAGATATCTTCAACTTCATGTCTACCTTCTCCCATAATGTAGCCAAGAATGCACTGAGAAATATCGTATGTGTTTACTGTTTTAGCATCTGATGTGCTCTTTCCTCGAGATTTTGCAGATAGGCTAAGACACATACATTCTCGAAGACCTGGAAATTGTTTGAGAAAATTCCACCTAGAGATGGTTTAATAAAATAATTAATCATTTTTAATGTATTCCTAAGTCTAAACATAGGAAATGTGATTAACTAAAGGTTATTAATTAAATATGGTGTGAATCTTCTAGAAGAAGACGAGGATCAACTCCTAGCTAATCTTTTGTCGTTGATTATGTTATAATCTTGGTCGTTGGATCTCCAACAAGAGAATATAAGGAGTTCGATGGGCACTTGGAGAACACATCAAATGAGAGATCAGAGATCGAATTTCTCAAGAGTAGCAACATTGTGCTATTAGAGTAAGACCGAGTGATCTTCTTGCAATGAGGGGCAAGGATAGTAGTTCGGAGGAGAGTTTTTTCAGATCTGGAGAGTGCAAGGTAGAGAAGGAAGAGATAAGTTCAGTGAGGCAGCGCAGAGGCAGCATAGAGCTTCAGAGGGAGTTCGAATTGTAGTTGGGAGAGACGAGATTCAGTGTTAGAAGTTGGGGTGTGAGACGGAGGGCCATAAGGTCAAATTTCTAGACAATAGGACGTCAGTAGAGGAGGTGACACAGATCCCAACCATTGTGATGCAGATCTACGTAGGATTGATGCAGAAGTTGCGCAGAGGCATCGTGGGGCCATCTAGCCATCCCCTGATCAGTTTCATATTTCCCGAATCAATGTGATATTTTTCTCACTAATTCTTTGCCAGCATTTATCTATATCAGATAGCCAGTTTGGGCATCCAACAATTTGTACTCAAATTTACTATTGCATAATAATAAAACCCTCAATTGTTGCACAGGTTTTCCCAAGTTGGTTTTACCAAGGACATTGTCCAAAAAAATTGTGTAGATGTGTGTTTTTTATTTCTATCCTATGTTGTATTTAGTTTCTGCAGTATTTATTTTGTGTAGGCTGCAGTGTATGTATTTCGATATTTGCTGTAGAAAACTGCAAGTAATTTTTTCAAGTAATTAAAAAATAGGAGAAATGTCGTCATTTTGTTGCAGTCGGAATCGGGTAACTGATTTTTCATAGTATCCCTATATGAAATGATGCTCCTTGGTATCCCAAAGTGCACCCAGACCTATCAAAAGAACAAATTCGCTACTTCTTTCCCACATATGGTCTTTTTACAGGGCATCAGAACACACATCTTATTGAACCTATGAACTACCATTAACAAGTAGTCATGCCCCTTCCTGGTTGTTGGTAAACCTCCCACAAATTCCATGGAAATACTTTCCCAAGGATGATTTGGTACAAGTAAGGGATTATATAGACCCTGTTTCTTGTGACTAGGTTTGTTAGTACAACAAAGCATGCATCCTCTTATGAACCTAGCTACTTGTTGTTGCATCTTGGGCCAATACACTTACCTTTGCAAGTTGGCCATAGTCTTCCCTACACCAAAGTGCTCTGCAACCTTGGATTTGTGGGCCTCTCTAATCAACTTCAACCTCTCACCTTTAGGAACACATAGCTTATCCAACCTGTAGAGTAACCCATCCTAGAGATGGTAGTTAACATTGGTGTCACCATTGTGCACATGAGTTTGACTCTGCAACTATTGAAACACCTCCTTGAAGTCCTCATCCTCTGAATATGCCTCATTGTATGCATCATGGGTGAATGGCTCCATGTGCATAAGAGTTACCAAAGTTGTGATCTTTGGTCTGGGTGGCCTTGAAAACATGTCAACCAACTTGTCTGTGCTACCCTTCTTTTTACTTAATCACCAAATGAAATTGTTGTAGAAACATCCATTTGTAATGCTTTGTTTGTTGTACCTTACTTTGGTCCTGCAAGTACTATAGTGGTTGGTGATATGTGTGGATTATTGTCTCCTTTCCCATCAGATAATGCTTCCACTTCTTCACAACTTGTACCAAGGCATAGAGTTCCTTGTAGTAGGTAGGGTAGTTAAGAACTACCCCATGAAATACTTTAGAATGGTAGCATACAAGCCTTCCTCCTTCCATCAGGACCTTCTCCCATAGCATACCCACTCACATATGTCCCCACTTCAAAGGGATGTTGCAATTTTGGAAATGTCAAGACTGGCACTTGACTAGTTTTCTTCTTTAGCTTTTCGAATTCCCTTTATTGATCCTTTCCCCACTGGAAACTCTTATCACTTGTTTTTATGGCATGGAGTAGTGTTTCTATTGCTGAAAATCGGGCTATGAATTTCCTTGAGTGCTTTGTTGTCCCAATGAAATTGTTGACCTCAGAAACATTAGTAGGCACCAGCTATTTCATGATGGCCTTCATCATGGCAGGATCTATCTTCAGCTATCCTCCACCTATCACATACCCCAAACACACCAATGAATATTATGCAAACTCATACTTATTGAGATTTGCTAGTAGTTGGTGCTTCTTTAATGTCAGTCCAACACCTACGTCAAATGAGAGATGTGCTCCTCCCAGGTAGCACTATATACCCGTATATCATCTAAATAGACAATAAAAAATGAAACTATAAAAAGGTGCAGTACATCATTCATTAGTCATGTAGTTGGTGCAATACATAGGCCAAATGGCATGACTAACCACTCATACAAACCTTGCTCAGTTTTGAAAGAAGTCTTCCAAGGATCACCTTCTTTAAATCGAACCTTGTGATATCCAAGTTTAAGTCTAGCTTGGTGAAGTGTTTTTCTTGATGCAACTGATCCAACAAACCATCTATCCTTATTAGGGGGTACACATTCTTGAGCTTGATTTTGTTCAACGCCCTGCTATCTATACACATTTTGTTAAGAAATTATATATTATAGAACATAAATTAATTACAGAGATATACTGAGATGAAAAAAACACAGAATAACCAGCAACAATCATAAACACATAAACCCAACCCAATGAGATCTCATTATCCTTGGCCAAAATCCTGGCCAAGATGGCCAAGTGAGTCTTTACCGCTCACCTTCTAGACCTATCTTATAATGAATTAATTTCGTCCTTTTATAAGCTCCATCACATGCAATACCATGGGAAGTAATACCATGGATACACTATACCATGTGCCCACACCACTATTGTTTAACGAGGTCAACTTTGACTCAAACCCAAGTCAATTTTACCTAACACATTTTCCAAGTCTCATCCTTCTTTGGCATAATTATGATGGGTGGCCCACATGGTGATGTACTCAATCGAATGACACCATGTTCTAATAGTTGTTGCAACTGTTTCTTCACCTCACTTGCTTCTATAACAGAATACTTGTACAACCCAATGTTTGGCAATGTGGAGCCTGGCAATAGCTTGATCTCGTGTTCCACTTCCCTCTTAGGTGGTAACCCTTTAGTCTCCTGAAACACATCCTTGTATGCCTATAAAAATTCTTCCAGTTGTTGGTTTTGTTTCTTAGTACACCCCTTTAGGGATGCCTTTCCTCTTACTGACTATTCTACAGACTGATTTTCTCTTACTTCTTGCTATAATTGATTAATTTTTTGGCTTGGTTGGCACTTACCAATGAAATTTTCGACTTGCCTTTGTGCGCATTGATGATGACCAATTTTTCATCCTTGATGAGCTAGTATTGGTTAGCTCTCTTCATGAATATTGCATCTCGCACGTAGATGTAGGGACTCCCAAACATGAATCCACATACATCAAGGGGAACCACATCTAGTTATACTTCATCAATAAAATCAACACTAATGGAAAATCTAATTTTGCACTATTTTTTTTACCTTCATCTGTGCATCCTTATTTACCCATCCTAGTGGATATGGGTTTGGATGATCACGAACTTCCAGCCCCAACTTCTTGACCAGCTTTGTTGCAGTAAGATTCACTTGCAATCTTGAGTCAAATTGAGTGTCAATCTTTATCTTCTTAACCTGTATCTTTATATCTAAGAGTTTGGTCATTTCTTTCTCTTCCTATTGTTGAAGGCTACTTGGGTTCACCTCCTTCTACACTAATGTACAGACGATATTCTCATCCATGTCTAAGTTTCTTTCAACTTGGTTCCTTGATTTAGTGGCCATGATATTCTTCTTCTTATTGTCTTTCTTTTTGTTCTTTGGGTTTAAGACTGGGTGTAACTTCCAACGCTTCCCCTTTGTATGGTTGTCAATGTTGCAGTGGTTGTCCCAATCTTTTCACTAGTGTGTTGTGGTTCTTGTATTTTTATCTTTCCCCCTTTTTATTCTTCTTCCCCTCCTTAGAAGTTCCTTGTTGCTTCTTCTGCTTTGATCCACGTGATTTTGCTCTCTTCAGGTCTATGCTCTCCAAGTACTTGTGCCTGTACACAAGCTTCATCCACTAATTTGGGCTTGAACATCATCACTTAGTCCCGCAGATGGAAATGTAGACCTCCCAAGTACTTAAGGAGTACATTTGGTTCTTTGGGGAGATACGCAGCATCATTGCCATCTTTCTAAACTTTCTGGTGTACTCCTGCACACTTTACCTCAGCTTTTGCCTGAAGTAGTGCCATCTGATCCACTGGTCCTCTACATACATAATAGGTAAAATTATGACTTAATGAGGGATTTTAACTCCTCCCACTTAGTCACTGGAAGATCTCCCTCCAACCTCAGTGTCTCTATTTGGCTTTCCCACCAAGTTAGGACATGGCCCTCTGATTCCAGTCGCACAAATGTTTTCTTATGTGCTTCCTTAATTTTATGGATGTTGAAATACACTTCTAGTTGCTACAACCAATGATTCAACTTCAGAGCGTAAATCTTCTCGTGGTATAGCTTGATATTGACCTTCGCTTCCATTTTAAATAGGGGTTGTGATTGATTCATGGGACTCGAACAGGGTTGATATTTTCTAAGTTCTTTCTTCGACTAGTTCTCATTTTCTTCCTGATGTCCTGATCTCCCTTCAGATTTTTCCTCTACATTTGAACCCCCATCTTCTACAAATATCCCAAGCTTATTTCTTAGGGCCTTCATGAGGATATTTACATTAAAATTTGTATATGTGACTTGTTGTTCTAGCTGCGAAAACCTCCCCTCTGCAGGGTCACGAGGGTTATTCACATATTGGTCAACCATGATTAGCGTTTTATGATTTTTTGGCGCTGTCCATCTAGATCCCTCGCAAATCTCCATAATCTACCCAACAAAACCTTCTTTGATACCAATATGATCCATAAAATATTGTGGATATTTCACTGGACAATTCGTCCCAATAGATATGATAAAATTATATTTAAAATCTGGAATTCTAAACTATTGCAGTTTTATTATATTTTTGAATTTGTATATTTATTGTTAATAGTGCATGCATGTTAATTAAAATTATACATAAAATAGTGAACAAAAAAATAAAAGCTCATGCACACATTTGACCCAAGATATGCTCTGGGAAACCCTTTCAAGAGAAAAACCCAGTTGGAAGGTGAGGTCACTCCCCTGTTGGGCGCAGGATCCCCCAAGGCAAGTTTTGGGGCTTAAAGCCCAGAGTTTGACCATATCCGATGTAAAGACTCCACGTTTTGTGGGCACAGAGCGCAAAGATTTTAAATGATTCATAGGGTTGTCCGCCCTCATTTTTGTAATGTAATGTCGGCTTTAGAGATCTATCCATGGTTCGCAGACCATAGGATTGTATAAATAAAGCAAGGCTCTAAGCTGTAAATAACTAGAAGTAGAAGTTAACCAAAGATCTAATGATGATGAATTGAGTCTTAGTTGAAGCGTCAAGTTGTGTCTTTGGGTCATAGAGTAGGAGAAGGCTCTGCAGCTGAGTGCGCAGAGGCCTAGTAGTCCGCAGTTGAGTGCGTAGGGTGGGTTGAGTCTGTAATCTTTAGAGAAGTAATAAAGATAAGTTTTACATCATTTGGGTATATCTTTTACTGTGTTCTGCATTAAATGTATTGGGTATAAATTCCATTTTTGTTGTTTATATGATGCGTGAACTTATATGAATGTGTTGATAAGGCGAATATAAGATAAAGTATCTGTTTATGCGAAGATAATTGATTGTTATAAGAAGATAAGTAAGATCCACATTGTAACTTGGGGAAATAGCACAGATCGCTGCTTTAAGAGCACAAAAGCACCTCAACCCCTAGTTAGGGTTGCGTGAAGGCAAGTATAACAAAGCGCGAAGGCCTCGCAGGTCAGGATAGTGCGCGAAGTGACCTGCACGAGGGTATTCACAGTTGGACTAAATCAACCCCTCAGACATCTCAAGGGTGCAAAAACTTGGTTCCAGCATCCCCCCATAGTGCTTCGAGTGAGACCTCAGTCCATGTTCCGCGGGCTATTACCGAAAGGGCCAATAGTACAAGGATTTGTTTGCTTAAATAACTTCGAACCTGGGTCAAGACCCCTCAATCCAACAAATGGTTCCATTTTTGGGACCGGAATCTACATAGAGATGTTTGATGTCATATCATTGGAATCCAACTAAGAAGGAAATTGAAGGTTGGTTAGACATGATAATTCACGAGTTCGCGGTATAGGAGAACAGGAATATGCTACTAACAAAAGAAGAGTGGTTAGGTTGCTACTTGTACACAGAGATCCACGAAATTTTCTTTGCATCTTTCTGAGTTGTATGAGTGGATCGCAAAGCTAGCAGATAGACAAGGAAGGTGAAAGCTCGACAATCCTATTGTGTGGACCCCAGAGTTGGTGCGCAAATTGGAAGCATCGGAGGATAAGATCGCGCGCGTTGTTGATCACTGGCCTGATTGGATTATAGGAGGACTCATTACTGAGTTCACAGTGGATACTTCAGTTAGCTATAACAAGGCAGAGTGACGCTTTCTCAAAGGACCACGAGGTAAGTACGTAAAGTCTCTGAATACTTGGATTAAAATGTTATTGTGTGAAAATAGGGTTGTGTAATTACCTTGATGTCTAGAGCTATGAGAAGTGGAAAAACCTATAGAAACAAAGGAAGTAAGGGACTAGAGAATAGCCCTTTGATTTCACCTCCACAAGGGGACGAGGAAGAGCTCACGAAGGTCTCACCACGAAGTGCAATAAATTTGATAAGGCAGAGGATTTCGTGCATACCACCCCCACCCATACCACCACCAGCTTCACCACCTTCACCGCCATCTTCACCCATACCACCTCCGCCACCACCGCGAGTCAATATGGCAAGCGCGATAAAGTTGTCTGTGTTCAAGTGGGTAGGAAATGAAGACCCGGACCAGTTTTGGTTCGTGATAAGAGCCGTATGGGAAGCACAGGGAGTTATAGATGATAATATAAAGAAAGCGACGTTGGTCAGCATCTGTAGGATCGCGCGCTGACATGGTATATTAAGCATTCTAATGATAATCTGAATGCATGGATCGCGGATATCCAAATTGCACTAAATAGATAATTTAGCAGGCCAAAGTCATAGGCGCAGTCAATCATTGGATTCAAAGAGATCACAATGCTACTAGGCGAAACTCCTTGGGAGCTGGATCAAAGGCTGAAGTGCACGCTTCATGAAGCTAATTTGACTTTGACGGATGGATAGCACTGTGAATGGTTTGTAGCATCGTTAACGCCGCATTTGAGAAACGTGTTGTCACAACAGAGATTAACGACCCAGGTAGAAGCCCTAGAGATCCCGATGAGGCTGCATGAGACCCTGATAAAGGATCCTGACTTGGGAATTTAGTAGATCCACGTGCAATTGAAAAACTTATGCCTTGAGATGTAGAGTCTGAAACAAGACAGGACAGCCTGACCAGAAGTGCGTGAAGAGGTATGGTGCGTTAAATGTAAGGGTCAGGGTCATGACAAGGATCACTGCCCGGTATTCATGAATTACCTCGCAAGAGGAGGACCGGTGCCATTAAGACCTAGTACGACACTTGTTTTATGGTGCGCAATTTGTCAAATAGGAGGAAAGCATGCTACGAACAACTGTCATTTGTTACAGAAGTACACACAGAATTCGCAACAATTGTTCTGTAATTTTTGTATATCAGTTGGATGCGATGAGTGCACTTGTAGAAGCTATGAGTTGATGATGGATAAAACTCCCACCTACAGGGTTCAGGCTGAAACGTGACCCCTTGACCAGAACGCAAGAGTGGCGTGAACCGGATTTCAAGGGCGCGGACAAGGTCGAGGTGGAGGAGGACTTGGAAGAGGTCGCGGACAACTGATATGCTACAATTACGAACTACCAGGACATTATGCCCGTGATTGTACGAATCCAATGCATCCATCATGTCTGTACTATACTTTATTTGATCATGAGGAGGAAGATTTTCCCACGCTGATAGCTAGGATACGCGACAAGGGAGCGCTCCCACCTCCCCCGACTCAGAACCTACAGATGATGAGGTCTGAGCTGTGGGAGGAAGATCCAAATGTGAACATTATGCTCTAAAGTGGAATTACGACGAGAGATGATAAAGGCAAACAGCCAAAAGATAGTACTTGGGTTCGCACGGCTTCGACGAAAGAAGAAGATTTCGATTTGGAGCGCGCTAAGGAAACCTTCATGGAAGCTAAGAAGAGCTTCGTTGATGCCTCCACTTCTGGAAGCAAGGATAGACCAGAGTCGAAAATGGACCCATCTATGCTCACGACGTTCCTAGAAACATGCATGAAGCTAATGCACGACAGTAAGGCTGTCAAAGGATTGTAGGAACTCATTAACAATTTTTTTGGGACCGCGCTAGGAGAACCGCGTGTAATCTGGAAGATTGGAAAGCATACGACGAGGACGGAAAGAGGAATGATGTTAATCGCGCAAATTGGAGAATATGAGATGGACCAAGTAATTATGGACCTAGGATCGGATGCGAACATTCTACCAAAGCAGACATGGGAGCGCATGGGAAGGCCTACACTGCAATGGTCTCCTATCCAATTGTGAATGGTGAACCAGCAAAAGATAATACCTATGGGGAGATTACAGGGAATCACCGTGGATATTTAAGGAACGAGCGTGCTAGCAAACTTTGAAGTAATAGAGATTGTTGATGACAACAATCCCTACCCCAAGCTCTTAGGAATTGATTGCGCCACTGACATGAACGGGGTGATTAATTTGAAGAAGCGCAAGATGATTATTGAGGAGAAGTCTCTGCACGTAGTTATACCTGTGGACCCTGTTGAGGGATCGCGCTATACAGATCCGGTGCGTGAAAATGAAAGTGACGATGATTTGGACTGAATCTACAAAATAACCGCGCAAGAGCAAGATTGGGTAAACCCCATTGTGAATGGAAGGATCTCATGGGAGCGCAAAAGCTCCTGTACGTCGGATTCGAATGAGCAGATAGAACAGTGGCAGAACTGGTTACATGAGGTAACCACATAAAACTGTAATATGATCACAAGATCACTACGATGTGTATCAATGGAAATGAAAGATTTTCCTACTTATGATGGATTAGGTGAGGTAGATGCTTTCTTGGACAGCTTTGAAAGAGAGGTGTAAAAAAAAACGTTCCGAAGCCTTGAATTGGGTACTGTGCACTACGCTTGCAAGGTGGTGGGTCAAGCACAAAGGAAACTTTGATGACTTGCGCACCTTTAGGAGGATGATGCGCACACGGTTTGGGAAGCCTAGAGTGCGATTAACAGAAAAATACAATGGGCAGATGATCTACGCACGCATCTGGCTAAGTGGACGCAGACCTATGGGGAAAAGTCGCAACCTGAGTGGGTGCATCTATTCTGTCACACCCTGGATGTTATACCAATGAACTAGTATATAGAAACAGAGCTTCACCACGAAACAAACGAATGGGATGTCCAACACGAAGGGTTCGTAATGACTTTCAACTTTGAGGATGGACGGGATAGTATTGATGAAGCGTTACAAGAAGTAAAAGCACCCATCTTTAGGATGCCCCAAGGGTCAGTAGAGATGATTCAGCCTGACTAGGTTGCTCAACTAAGTTGCGCATTGGAGTGTTATAATGTAACTGTTGAGGAAGAAGATGAAGATCCAAGGAACATTGATATTACAGAGATAGAAGGCCAGCGTGAGGTTCAAGGACCACAGATCGAGAACCCTGACATAACCGCGTCAGTAAAGACTAAGCAGGTAAATATTGGTACAGAGGTGGAACCTAAATTTACAAAGATTAGGGGCTACTGGGACGCTGCGACAATGGATAAGGTCGCTGAACTACTCCACGAGTATCAGGACTTATTCTTGACCAAGTTCACGGACTTAAAGGGAAAAATCGAAGACTTAGGGGTAATGTGGATCATGTTAAAACCCGACGTGAAGCCAGTGAAGTAGAGACTGTATCGCTTAAACCCAAAATACAAGGAGAAGGTCCGCGTAGAATTAGATAAGATGCCCGTGGTAGGCATTATCGAGCCTGTCGAGGAATCTGATTGGGTAAGTCCGATGGTGGTACAAGAAAAGAATAAGAAGGACGAAACAAGAATATGCATGGATATCAGAAAGTTGAACGATGCGTGTGTACATGAACCATTCCCAACTCCATTCACAGATGAGGTGTTGGACAATGTAGGTGGTCAGGAAGCATATTATTTCACTGATGGGTTCTCAGGGTACCACCAGGTCAGGATTGCGTCGGAGGATAGAAGCAAGACAACCTTCACGACGAAGTGGGGTTGCTTTCAATACATTGTCATACCGTTTGGTCTAAAGAACGTGCCGGCCATCTTTTCGCGCGTAGTTGTTGCAACGTTCAAGGAATATATTCATAAATTCTTGGAGGTCTATTTTGATGATTGGACAGTATTTGGGTTGGTTAGGAACTATGTAGCGAACCTATGCTTAATGCTGGATACATGCCAAAGATACCAAATCGGGCTCAACCTCAAGAAATTTATGTTCCTCATTCCTTTTGGGAACCTGTTGGGGCATGTGGTTTGTAAATAAGGATTGATGGTAGACCCCATGAAAATTGCGGTGATCCTAAATTTGGAAGCACCGCACAGTGTGAAGCAGTTGCGCGCTACTCTGGGACATACAGGGTACTACAGAAATTTTATCAAGAGTTATGCCCAGATCACCACGCCGATGGAAAAGCTACTAAAGAAGTATGTCACGTTCCACTGGGACGATGACTATAAGAGGAGCTTAGATACATTGAAGGAGAAAATGGTTACCGCACCAATTCTTGTCTTCCCGAACTAGAAGAAATAATTTCATGTTCATGTTGATGCGTCATGTATAACGTTGGGGGTAGTACTCACACAAGAAGGCTTAGATCACCCTATCGCATTCACGAGTCGCAAATTATCTAAAGCAGAAAAGAACTATTCCACCACTGAACGCGAGGGATTAGCTATGGTGTACGCGCTCCAAAAATATCGGCACTATTTGCTAGGGGGGACACTTCAAGATGTACACATATCATTCCGCGTTGAAATACTTGGTCAATAATCTTGTGTTGGGGGGCGCATATGCAAGTGGCTTTTATTATTCCATGAATATGATTTTGAAGTTACTGTGAAGCCTGGACGACTGAAAACGGGACCAGATCACCTGTCGCACATTGAGACATGAGAGGAACCTACTAGTCGGGAGGAAGGATTACTTAACGCACAGCTCTTTGTTGTGCGCATAGCGGATGGACACTTTGAAGATATAATCCACTTTCTCATTACTAGAACTACGCTGAAAGAGTACTTCGTCCAGAAGAAGAAGGAACTAGTGGTGTGCATGGCAGATTTTTCTGTCATTGCAGGGCACCTATATAAGATGGGCAATGATGAGATACTGCGAAGGTATGTATCTGAATTTGAACAAAGTCATATCCTCACGAACACGCATGGGGGCACTGTGAGAGGACACTATGCAGGGAGAATGACTGCGCAAAAGATTCTCCGCATAGGGTTGTGGTGGCCGACCCTTCATCAGGATTCAAAAGCACATTACAAGGCCTGTGATGTATGTCAAAGAACATGTAAACCATCACGGAGGGACGAGATGCCTTTGAATCCACAGATGACACTGCAACCCTTTGAAAAATGGATGATCGACTTTGTAGGACCTATCAAACCTCAAGGAAAAACAGGCATGAGATATATTATCACTGCCACAAAGTACCTGACTCGTTGAGCAGAAGCGCAACCAGTATAATATTACATGGTCTCCACGGCTATGGAGTTACTATTTGAACACATATTGACACAATTTGGATGTCTAAAGATCTTGATGAGCGATTGCGCTACACATTTCTTGAATGAAATAATCAACGCGTCGACACAAGAATTTCAGGTGTATCATCAGAAAAGCCCACTATACCACCCACAAAGCCAATGGGACAGTAGAAGCATTTAACAAAATATTGAAGACTGCGCTGACCAAATTATACAATATACAGCAAAGTGATTAGGACCTGTGCATACCTGCAATATTATGGGCTTATAGGACGACATGTAAGAAACTGACGAGACAGACACCTTTCCAGCTGGTCTATGGAGTGGAAGCCATAATGCTAATGGAGTATATCATGCCTAGTCTACGCATAGTAGTGCTCACAGGTATGACAGATTGTGTGGCCCTGAAGGAGAGGCTCGCGCAGTTGGAGGAACTCGAAGAAGAACGGTTTTTGGTTGGATTCCATCAGCACGTACAAAAGCAACGCGAGAAGGCCTGAGAAGATCAACATATTAAGTTGCGCACCTTCAAGGTGAACAATTTGGTGTTAATATATGATAGTAAGTTTGATAAATTCTCGGGAAAATTCAGAAGGCATTGGTTGGTACCGTATGTTATTAAGGAGGTCACAGACAGAGGCGCAATACAGTTGGTAAAGTTAAATGTAGAACCTTTCCCAAGAAAAGTGAATGTCATTCGATTGAAGCCATACACGGGTGACCCCACTATTTGACTAATCAACCAAAGCATAGTCTTAGCGCAACAGGTAGTTGAAAGGAGGCTCGAGACTATAAAACCTCCCTCACAAATCTCCATAATCTACCCAACAAAACCTTCTTTGATACCAATATGATCCATTAAATATTGTAGATATTCCACTGGAAAATTCGTACCAATAGATATGATAAAATTATATTTAAAATCTGAAATTCTACACTATTGCAGTTTTATTATATTTTTGAATCTGTATATTTATTGTTAATAGTGCATGCATGCTAATTAAAATTATGCAGAAAATAGTGAACGAGAAAATAAAATCTCATACACACATTTGACCCAAGATATGCTCTGCGAAACCATTTCAAGAGAAAAACCCAATTGGAAGGTGAGGTCACTCCTTTGTTGGGCGCGGGATCCCCCAAGGCAAGTTTTGCGGCTTAAAGCCCAGATTTTGACCATATCCGATGTAAAGACTCCGTGTTTTGTGGGCACGGAGTGCGAAGATTGTAAATGAGTCATAGGGTTGTCCGCCCTTATTTTTGTAATGTAATATCAGCTTTAGAGATCTACCCATGGTTTGTGGACCATGGGATTATATAAATAGAGCGAGGCTCTAAGTTGTAAAGAAGTAGAAGTAGAAGTTACCCGAAGATCTAATGATGATGAATTGAGTCTTAGTTGAAGCATCAAGTCATGTCTTTGGGTCATAGAGTAGGAGAAGGCTCTACAACTGAGTGCGCAGAGGCCTAGTAGTCTACAGCTGAGCGTGCGGACCCCTAGAGCTGAGTGCGCAGCGTGGGTTGATTTTGTAATCCTTGGAGAAGTAATAAAGAGAAGTTTTGCATCATTTCTGTGTATCTTTTATTGTGTTCTGCATTAAATGTATTCGGTATAAATTCCATTTATGTTGTTTATATGATGCGTGAACTTATATGAATGTGTTGATAAGGCGAATATAAGATAAAGTATTTGTTTATGCGAATATAACTAACTGTTAAAGAAGATAAGTAAGATCCGCAGTGTAACTTGGGGAAATAGCGCAGATCACTTCTTTAACAGCGTGAAATCACCTCAACCCCTCGTTAGGGTTGTGCGAAGGTGAGTATAACAAAGCACGAAGGCCTCTCAAGTCAAGATAGTGCGCGAAGTGACTTGCGTGAGGGTATTCACAGTTGGACTAAATCGACCCCTCAGACATCTCAAGGGTGTGGAAACTTGGTTCCAGCATCCCCCATATTGCTTCGAGTGAGAACTCAATCTGCGCTCCACGGGCTGTTGCCTAAAGGGCCAGAAGTATAGGCATTTGTTTGGCTAAATAACTCCGAACCTGGGTCAGGTCCCCTCAAGCTAATAAATAGTGAACGAAAAAATAAAAGCTCATACACACATTTGACCCAAGATATGCTTTGGGAAACCCTTTCAAGAGAAAAACCCAATTGGAAGGTGAGGTCACTCCTCTCTCTTTCTCTAAATGGAAATATGGTTGTGAGTACAAAGAAGTATGGCCTATGGACCATGGGCTACTAAAATGGTCAAATCCTCTTTGTGTACTCTATCTCCTATCCAATTTAGCTATTTTTTTCTCAACTATGGAACAAATGCACTCGAAAGAATGGAATCCCTTTTCTTCCTAGTGGCCTAGTTATAGCACAACCCAATAGCCTACTAGTGATTGGGTTTGACTACCTCGACTCTTAACCATAATATGGACACTTCTAGAGTCATTTACATCATAATCATGTGGTTATCCCCTTTCCATAAATAATGGGGGCTGACGTAGCATCCTCTTTAACTATGGTAGTGAAAATAGGAAGGTCATCTCACACGAAAGGACGATACTATCCTAGCAAGATGATGACTCTTCAAAGCGTTTGCGGTGTATGGTCTTAGGATTAAGGATTCAATGTACAACTCACCCTAGCAAAGTGTTATGGGCATGACTTTCATTCATTTTTCATGTCCCTCAACCATCTATGCATGAGGGGCATGAAGCACATCCCCCCCCGCTTTTCCCCCCAACACCCACAACGTTTCATTGAAATCACCCCATACTGGAACGGTTTTTATCCTCCATTAACATTAACTTTGATATATATATATATATATACACACACTACTTAAAATGTAAACATTTTACAAGATTGGTAGGAGCAGGGGTGATTTTTCACCCTAGAAAACAAAATGAATAGACATACTCTTGGAGATTAGGCATGCTTCTAATAATCAAGAAAAGGAATACACATTATTTAAAGGGCTCGGTTGGGCAACCATGATGGGCATAGGAAACTTGATAGTTATGTCATCTTCCATGATCATCCTTCAACACTTCATTGAAGGATCTTATCCTAGGGACCTCAAGTTTAAAACAATCTTAAGAAGAATATATCTCCTTATCAAAAATATCTCTATTCACTCAGTGTTCCATGTTATGAGATCCAACAACACAAAGGCAGATGAGCTAGCCAAGCATGGGACAAACCTAGCCAAGGGAAACCTCCTAGAAAAGGGGATAATAAATCAACTTAATATCCCATATCTTATGCTCCTAAGTCAAATGGAAACTCATCCTCCTTTCAGATAGAAGTCCTAAACATACATTTGCATGGTTCGTTCGTTTAATATGTACCTGGTTTCAAAGTTTGTCGCAAACATTACTCACAGTGGAAAGTCAGTGTCCATGGATGCCTACTCATTTCTAGTATTTTCAACATAACATAATGAAGGAAAAATCAATTCTAGAGGACACATTTGTAAATTAAGATACTCCCCATTCTATGTGCAACTTATTGATGCTCTTGCTCAAGGCGAAACCCATGGACATGCTCCCAATTTATCTCCCCTAGCATGGAATGACATGAAACTAAGGTTTATGCTTGTGTTGATGATTTCAAAGGGAGTTGAGGTCGAATTATAATGATATTTTGAGGTATGTGGAATCTGTGAGATCTTGTATTAATGCTAATTCAATTGATTGAGGTCATGGTAGATGTTTATGGTTTGTATATATCTTATGTGTCAGGTTCTGGTGTTCCTTATGTTTGGAACACAACCCCCCACTTCAACATCCACATCTATATCAATTATAAATTGACATTCCACCCTTGCCTCTTTCTCTCTCTCTTTGTTTCTTGCCTCCTATATTTTTTCCCATATTTTTAGAGGTATGGAATCAAAATAAATGGTTGCAAAGTGCTCAACTTAGCATTGAGCCCTCGAGTTGGGGGAAAGGGAGGTATATCTCCCTCCCATATGACCTCCCAAATGACTAGGTCTCACAACGGGTAAAAGGAACAATGGCCAAGAAGAAACCGAAGAAAACTTAAGAGGGCGAGGAGTGACTTCACAAGAGAGATAAAAGCTTATAAGGAACTCATTGGAGCAGAGGTGAAACCAAGATAAAAAGAGAGGGAAATCTCAACTGGCCTGAGAATAAACCTGACCAGCCTAAGTTTACTCATTAAAGAAAGAAAGCAATCTCAAATTGATAAGGGCATCTGCCCTAATGAAAAAACAAAAAAAACCATCGGGAAAAAGGAAAGAGCTCACAGTATGAGAGAAGATAGGTACAAAGAAAGGAAAAGTCAAGCCCCATGCAGAAAACAAGAATAATGACACCAAAACTAAAAATCATAGTTAATAAAAGATTTATAGAAACCAGCTAAAAAGGATTAGGAATGACCTATGAAAAGGAATACCAAGAGTGATGCACTTTCTTCCTCGAACCCATAGCCAACTCACATATAAATAGAGACCTAAATTTGAGAATTATAGAGCTAGCTAGCCACCCAAGTCTTGAGAGAAGGAGAAAATCTCTCCTGGAATATAAATCTAGCTCAGAATCATCACCGTGTGAAAAGACAAATTTACCAGACCACAGAGGCCTCACAATATGAACAGAGTGATAGAGCTAAGAACTTGTGATATTTTATGGATTGACAAGCATTATAAAATAGAGACATAGAGTGCTAATAAACTAAAATCCAAGTAGCATCCACATTATTTTCTTCCAAATTGTCTGATGAACCATGTGGGTGCTCCAATCCTTCAGAATTCCACCATAATTTTGAGTTGATGTCAAGGTTGTCAACGTCCAATTCTACCACCTTGCATGAATTGTTTGTCTCCACAAGCAAATGTCTTTCATGGATTGATGTAACCTTTGACACTATGTGGTGGTTGTCCCTAGTTCCTACTTGGATCAGACGTCTTTTCCCCACCACCTGTTATTATTACCAACCATCATCATTCATATTGAGATACATGTATATTTATGAATTAAAAAAATAAATTATATACATAATAGAAAAGAAAAAAACAAAAAACATAATATAAACTTTAACAACAAATAAAATAAAAAGATAAATAAATAATTTTATTTTAACTAATCCCCAACTACCATATATTTTTACAAGTATAAAAAACAAATACAATTTGCATGAACTTGTAAACTCGTACTATAAAACAAATGCAACTTAGTCCCTGCTAAACAAGTTTGAATATAAAAATGTGTAAATAGTAATATCATTATCTATAAAAAATGGTTATGAAAGGTTATAAAATTTAGCAAGTTTGAATATAAAAATGTTTAAATATTAATATCATTATGTATAGAAATGCTTATGAAGGGTTATGAAACAAGTTGCATGCTCAGTCATGAATGAGACATCATTCTAAATGCTTTTTTAGTAGGTCGGAGGCTTAAAATCTACATTAATTATATATTAAATATATATGTGATGTTTTTTTAAAAAGATATTATCTTTAAAAAAAAAAACAATGTAAACTTAGATGTAACAGTTTTTGTTTAAATCTAAATGTGTAATGTTTTGTAAATGCATTGAAAATATTATCAATGTGCATGAGATTGCATTGAAGTTATTGAAATACAAAAGTCAAGCTTGTTAAGGTTTAATAAAAGTAAAGAATAAAACAGAAGCTTATAATATATTATTAATGTGCACGAGAATGCATTGACGCTATTGAAATGCAAAAGTGAAGCTTATTAAAGTTTAATAAAAGTAAAGAATAATGACAAAAGTAAGCTATTAATACAAAATTAAAGCTCATAATAGGAAAAATATTGCTTATTATAGTTATGAAGGTTATGCACTAATAATAATAAAAATCAAGAAATCAAATTTACAATTGAAAATTGGAAATATAAAATTTATGTTTAGTTGTCTAGAGTTATCAAATTTACAAATGAAAATTGAAAATACCAAATTTATGTTTAGTTGTGTTGAGTTGCACTTTCTTGTCATGTAGTTTTAATAACATAATTTTTAGACTTCTTATGAGCACATCCATATGGAGAAGAATGTTAAGGTTGATTTTCTCTTGAAGAAAGGATTGCGGGGTGGAGGGCTTCATTTAATTGAGGAAATTCATGGCAGGTTTCCTATTACACTTTTGTCACTACATATTCATATATGAACACTTCGGCATGGTAGTTTTTTGGGTTAAATAAATCTTTGAATTTGTTTTTTATTGTTTAAAATTGGGCTTTTGTCTTATCCTGTAAATCATGTGTCTTGTTAGTAGACTATATAGCTTTTTAGGTATGTTTTTCTCTTTGATTAAAAGTATGCTTCTTGGTTCTTGGGTATCATAAGTTTTTGATAAAGACTATTTATATATGTATTAATTCATCTAGAATATGTTGACCATTAAAAAACAAAACAAACAACATAATTTTTAGTCACAATTAACTAATTGTTTTGAAGTTATCACATTTATGACAAAGTTATAAATATATATTAAAATTATAATCTATAGAATATTTATATCCACGGATACAAATCATACTAACAATTATAAAAAATAAAATAATTATAATTTTATTAACTAATATATTATTATAAACCTAACTAAAACATTTTAATATAATTCGCATATAAAATTCGATGGAAGATGATAATTAGTGTAAACCTAATGTATTCATTTTGTCTCTTAAACCTAGCTATAAAGTTTTATAATAAAAATTTATAAGTTAATAATAATAAAAAATAAAAACATTTAATTTAAAAATGAAAAGTTAAAATATGTTTATGCTTCGTTGTGTAAATAAACCATAAATTTTCCAAATACAATTAATATGTGTAAATAAACATAAATATTCATAATATCTAAAGTATAATATAAAAACTACAAGTATCACCGATCCCTTTGATCTCACTGCAAACCTAATCCACCTCGAAAACTTGCAAAATGTAGTACTACTAACCATATAAATTGTTGCATTGAGGAAACAAACTGTAAATACTCCACTGCGCCAAGGCTTCATAAACTCATTTGAAGTCGATGCAATGTTTGAGGAAATTGATTTTCCTTTATCTTGAGTAGTAACATCTTACTTTCTTAAATAAAAATAGGTAAATTAGATATTGATATTGATATTGATATTGAAAAGATAAATAAATCGAAAACACTACAATTTATAATTTGGTTATTAACATCTACAATATATAGTTTTTTCATTAAATTGTTAAATGCTTTAAATATATATCGCATTAGATTGTGGAATGGTTAATAAAAATTTTAAGTTACATTTTTTTAATAATATGGTGTGGTAATAATAAATTAAAACAATTTTAGTTATATAAAAATGATTTTTAAGTATCACATTATATTAATATTTCTGGGTTTCTACCATCTATAATGGTTTATATCGGGACATTAAATAATCTTGATTAATTATTTGGAGAAATACAAGAAAAAGCTCATTATAAATTTTTGGAATAAAAAATAATTATAATTTATATAACAATGAAATTTAAATGTTTTATATTTTTGATTTTTTTCACTAAAAATTTGATAATAAAAAATTGTTAAGATTTTTTTTGTTTATATATATAGAATTAGATATATATCATTATTGAAGATATATATATTATATACATATACAAATTTAATAATTTTAAATTTAACAATTTAACAAATTCATATTCCCCTAAAATATATCTAAAATTATTATTTAAATTTATATGATAATCTAACTACGAACAAAATAACTACTTATTTACATTAGTAAAAATTCAATTTCCAAGTTGACTTCATAAATTGGAAATGGATAAAAATCATAAAATGAAAATGGTTCTTATCTAATAAAAATATTATGTATATATAAATGATCATCAAATAAAAACTACTTTTTTATTTTGTGGTTTATTTAATTTAAATAATTAATTTTTAAATATTATGGACTAAATTGTAAAATAATAATAATAATAATAACTAAAGTTAAATAAAATATTAAAATCATGCTACGTTTATCTCGCATAAAGAAGAAAGCAACATTATCAGGTGATGAAGAATGAGAAGATAAATAAAATTACGACACTAAAAAAGTTATAACCCTAATACGACTTATTTTTAAAGAAGAAAATAAACATTATAAAGTGATAAAAGATAAAGAAAATTATGATACTATAAGGACCTAAAAAAAACATTATAGAGTTAGAAGAAGATAAAGAAAATAATGATGATATTATAAAGACATAATCAATAGTAATATAAAAGATCAAAATCATTGTTATGTTTTATCCAGCCTAAAGAATAAAATAAAATTATGGGGTCATTAAAGATTAGAAGATAAAGAAAATTATGATACTATAAAAACATAATCAATGATAATATAAAAAAACAGAATTATGTCTCTATTCTATCTCACATAAAGAAGGAAATAAAGGAAATAAACATGATGGAATGATCCAGAATTAGAAAATAAAGAAAAATGTGATATTATGAAAATGTAATCAACAATAATATAAAATATCAAAATCATCTAGCATAAAAAAGAAAATAACCTTTATTAAAATATGAACAATTTCTCATAAATTTTATATTGAAACAAGGCTACATAGTAGTTACTGACAGTGGTTTCATTTAATTAATTAATAGTTTTTTAATTTATAGTATTAAGAGTTAAGGGTATTTTTAATTTAGTTAATTAGTATATTTAACATCTTCAAATTACAACAATAGCATTAGAGATACATGTTAATAAAAATTGCAAAAACTAGAAAAATAATTTATAAAATTCCATTTTATTAAATTGAAAATTATTTAACATGTTTGACCAAACTAATAGGTTCACGGTACAATGATAGATTTTTTTGTCCTTTTCATAATCTCTTTTTTTTATAGACATTGTAATTATGTTTTTGACACTTGGAAGATTACATAGTCTTTCTGCCTATGAAGACCAATTTTGAAGTTATATTTTCCATATAAATATTATGTTTGTAACTTCTTTTTGAATAAAAAGAATACTAAATTTTCATTAAAAAAAATGATTATCAATTTTTTAAATTTATAAATTATTACTGCTAGCAATATAAATTTACAACTTAAGTCTACTTTTATCCATTTAATTTAGTGTACTAGTATATACCTAGTACATACAAATTTAGAAGATCAAATCTACTACTCTTCCAATAATCAAGGTAGTTATCATTTACATCTGCAATTTTAGCAATTCTGCTATTAACAACTTCTGCAATTTTGTTTTTGAAAAACACTATCTCCACAAGACGAAATAGTGCAATAGGCTTGGAAAATTTTGTTGATGCCTACAATGGAGAGAAAAGAGGAAGGTCCCTTGAACTTGCAAGGCATTGACACGGTACACATAAATTAATTTACAAATCTATTGATTTGCCCACCATCCCATCTCAAACATTTATTTCCACCATCTTGGAAGTAAGGAATTGAAGGGAAATTTATCATTGTATGTGTTGTATCGCCTATTTTTATGTCTGTCTGAATCCACCCAATGCAAATAAATATTATTGCATCATAAATATTATACCATGAATTGCAAAGTATGGCCCAATAATATGTTCAAATTCACGGCTAATAGCATTATGGATAAATATTAAAAAAAAATACAAAATAGTTTGTAACATTTTACTTTATTAAATTGAAAATTATTTAAAGGGTTTGACCGAATTATTATGTGGTCACCATAAAACCCATTGTGTTATATGTGACATAATAAGATATTTCAAATTCACGGCTAATAGCATTATGGATAAATATTAAAAAAATACAAAATAGTTTGTAACATTTTACTTTATTAAATTTAAAATTATTTAAAGGGTTTGACCAAATTATAATGTGGTCACATGAAACCCATTGTGTTATATGTGACATAATAAGATATTGGATAATTTTCAAAATATTTGAGATCCAAAATATTTTTCTTAAAATGTCCTATGTACATTCACAACAAATCATGACTTCAGAATATTTATTACAATCAAGTTTTTCTAATTTTTTAATTTATCAAAAAGTAACTACATGATTTAAAAATATTTATGCAATCTCAATCTTTCTAGCTTATGTACATTCACATCAAATCATGATTTCAAAATATTTATCACAATCTAGATATTTCTAATTTTTTAATTCATCAAAAGTAACAACATAATTTCATGATTCCAAAATATTTATCCCAATCTTGATCTTTCTAGCCTATGTACATTCATATCAAATCATGATTTCAAAATATTTATTACAACATAGATTTTTCTAACTTTTTAATTTATCAAAAATAAATACATGATTTCAAAATATTTATTGCAATCTAAATTTTTTTTAGCTTTTTAGTTCATCAAAATTATTATTTATTACAACATAGATTTTTCTAACTTTTTAATTTATCAAAAATAAGTAAATGATTTCAAAATATTTATTGTAATCTAAATTTTTTTTTAGCTTTTTAGTTCATCAAAATTATAAGTTTGGCTCTCAAAATTATAAGTTTTTGGATAAGCCATCCCAATTAGTGATAACCATGTGAACTAAGATATTGGTCCCTTCAGATCTCTCATTCAAATCCTCTCATCATCATCATTCATCATAACATAATAATAATAATATAATTATTATAACGTAACATACATCATTACTGACAAAATTCAAATATCGATGCCAAATTACAGGAAAGCATTATACTATATGACAGTGACATAACATACATATTACTGACAAATTTTCAAAAATGATAAAAAGAATACAATGACAAGAAAAGGAAGTGTTATGTTTATGAAGTGACATAACATACATCTGTGATTTTCGCAGACTTTGGTTTATCAAAGCAAGCCTGTCAGGGAATAGTTTTAATAAAATATATTCTTGTTGGATTGTCATTTTTAATAAAATATATTCTTGTGAACTGTCATTAAAAATCATCTCCAAATTCATTTCAACCCAGCCCTTTAAGAGTGGGGATGGGGAAGAAATAAATTGCTCCACGTTCCAGTAACGTCATTAATATTTCCCTCCAATTTCATTTCCAACTCAACTCTTTAGGAAAGGGAATGAAAAGTAATTGGCCGTACGCTCCCATACATGTGTTGTGTAACACCTGTCACTTCATCCATTTAACTAGTCTTTTTCACATCCCCAACATTAAGAAATCCGGCCTGCTTTTGCCTTCCATTATTTGTTGGGTTCGTTACTTACTATGCTTGCCAGTAGTGGGTTTTAGGCTGACCATTTATTAATTCGATAAAAAAATGTTAAATATTTTTTAATTTAATAAAAAAAAATTAAAATAGTATTTATTTCTAATGTTGTTGTTATAAATTTCAAAATGTTATCGGGCTTACCTTGTAACATGTTATTTTGGTAGTATGATATTTATGTTTTTAGTGGTATAAGAACTCCCTTTATACCGTGTTTGAGAAAATTTGTGAAAGAACAGGTATTAATATTAATTTAATTGAAAATAGTTTTTCATTTTAAGAGTAAATTAAAGTCTCGGTGAGTTCATTTTTCCATGTAGTGTGAGTCTATCTTTCTATGCAGTATATTATGTTTGCTTACTTGTATTTCTTAATATTATTATGTCCGCTGTAAATTAAAGTCTGAGTGAGTCGATTTTTCTATGCAGTATATTATATTTGCTTTAAATTAAATTAGTATGTATTATTTGCTCTCATTTATTGAGTATTTTAGATTTCAGATCTGCCATTTATACTTGAAACAAAAAAATAAATTTAAACAATAGTCCATTATCTTAATAGTCATTCTTGGTCTATTACCTTAATAGTCATTCTTCTTTGGTTGCAAAAAAACACAATTAAACACATATTTCTAAATATTTTTCTTTTCTTAGACTTCTAATACAAACTCTTCATTTCACTTAATTCTAGACCCATATCCCCACATATCTCTTTTCTTGAATATTGTTTCTTTTGTTCAGTCTCTTCATTTCACTGTGATTCTATACCCATATCCCCACATATCTCTTTTCTTGGAACCTGTTTCTTTTGTTCAATCTCATCCTTGAAATCCAATATGTTGTCCTATCCTCACATTTATTTGATTTTTAAAATATTTTTCTTAATTATGACAGGTGAATATATCTTGATAATGACTTGTGATGGTATTTCACCTTTCCTTCCTAAAAAAGGTATCTTGATTTCATATTAGTTTGTTAATATCATTTTATTTATATATTGTTTTTATGTTGAGATAGCAGGGATTATACAAATTTATAAATTTAAAAAAAAAAAAAAATGTTTTTCTTACTACAATGTTTTATAATATTTAGTTTTACAAAACAATATAATAAATTATAATTTCTAATATATTTTTTAAAAAACAACTATAGTTATTGAATTGAAATCTCCAATAAGTAAAATTTAAATTGACAAATTGTAAACCTTAACATTAATTCGAATTGAATACTTTTACTTTAATTCAATTACATTTAAATTAAACGACAGACAATAACTACTATGTAACATCTGTTTTAATCCCCTTCATGTAACATTCTACATGAAGTGCTTGCATATTACAGTTTATTACTCAAAATAGTATGCACTAGATACCATGTTCCAAAAATTGATTTTCGGTAAATTTTGTTTTTACTTTTTGTTTAGTATTTTTTTCCTGTTGTTGGCTTTTGGCAAAATCTTGAAACTCATGAAAACATGATATTTTATTTTTTTTCTCAAAATAAACATAGTTGATTACGAAGATTGATTTAGAAGATGGATCTTCTATTAAAAATTCTATTTTTAATTTTTTTCTCCAAATAAACATAGTTGATTGGTATCAAAGAGGCGTTTGTGCTCATTAGGTTTCTAAATGCAGGAAATGAAATACGCAGGAAATGTGTTTATGAAAAGTAGTGTGATCTGGAAAGATTAATATTTAGTAGTCCTTAATGTTCATTGGGTCTCCAAAAAAACATATGGCAGGAAAATGGGTTTCCAAAAACATAGCGGCAGGAAGGAGCAAGATGAAGTGAGTTCTTATGCCTATCCGGTATCCAAGCACTGGTAACCGTAAATGGGAAATTACAAGAAATGGGTTCCTGGTAACGGTTAAGGGAAATGCCGGGAAAGAATCTGAAACTTGGGTATAAACTTCGTCAGAGGGTGTAGGAAAACTTGAGAAACACCAGCCAAGTGTTTTGGCTTTTTAGAATACAAAATAAAATTCCAAGTAAAACATTTTATCAAAGCCATAATAATTTAACACTTTTCAAATAGAAAAAACAAAATTCTAAATTAATTCATAATAGTAATTAATAAATTAAATCAAATCATTCATAATTAATACACTAAATTTAGTTTTAATAGTTTTAATCATTGCTTTAATAGTCATGAACTCAATACGAAGGAGTTAAAGGTTTTGGGTTTTCAGAATAGAAAATAAACTTCAAATAAAGCCTCTCATCAAAACCATGATAATTGACCACTTTTCAAATTAAAAAACAAAATTTAAATTAAATCAAATAATTATAATAATTTAAATATTAAATTGATTTTAATAATAAATAATTCATTATCAAAGAGATATAGAACAGTCGGTGAAGGAGCGCGCTGTTAAGGTGCTCCATCTGCAAAGGTCACTGGTTCTAGTCTCGTCGATACCAAAAAATCTAGCATGGTTTTCGCTGGTGCGGCTCAGGCCAGGTCCCCGGGTGACTTTGACGGCTTAGATGCCCCTGAGTCGTGGCCTCTCAACCACAGGGTAAGAGTGATTTTCAAGATTCACCCAGTTTATCAACAAAAAAAAATCTCATAATTTAATACACTTAAAATTGGTAATGTTGACAATTAAAATCAAATTAGAAGAAGAGAGGAGTGAAGTCGATAGAGTGTTAATATATATAAATGAAGAAAAATAATAATTAAGTAAATTGTGTGGTGTAGTGGTTGGAATATATATAAGATATATATAATAGGGTATAAATATTATATAATTATTTATAAATTAAATTAATGAAAACTAATAATTTTATTGATTAGTATTATTGCTTTTAGAGTAGTTATTTTTATAGGGAAAGAGTTGTATGTAAAGTCTTAATAATGTAGGGGTGATTTAAAAATAATGTGTTATAAATTAGTGTAATTTTTTTTATTAATAATTTACCAAACTATATTTTCAAATATATATTATGATAAAAATAAATAATTAAAAAGAATTGTTAGATTTTAGCTTCTGTGGAAGTTTTTTGAAGTCTGTATGAGCCGCGAATTGTCCACAGTCTTTTGTTCATTGAGTCGACGTTTCAAACCCCAAAGGGGGTCCATCATCAGGACAAATTTGAAAGATGGAAATGAATGAGCGATTGTTGAGAGAAGAAGACAAGAACCTGTATATAAATAAACCAAGAACCCTAATTTTTATAAAAGGCCGACACTTGATTTTAAGAAATTTAATTAATTAATTATTTAATTATTTCGATTTATCTATTAATTATTTTAGTTTAATTCATATTAGTTAGATAAAAAATTTATTCATTAATTATTTCTTGATTATTAGGAAATAAATTGTTAATTATTCTTAATTAATTTGATTTTAATCTAATTA
>APFE030185710.1:10034-23986 GCA_000404065.3 Pinus taeda
CTGAAGACCCTTTGTGCCTCCTGCACTTCCCCCATCTTGTATAGGAAACCTTTGTTTCCTTTGTGTTTGGATGTTCATCTTTTCCCATCACATCTTGGAGAGAGTAATGGAGGGTGACCTACTAGTGGCTTGAGGCGGGACGGATCCAGAAGGAGGCTGAGCTTGGAGCCTGCAGAAGCAGATTCAGGTGATATTGCTCTTGTTTCATATTATTTTACTTATCTAATAAAGAAACACGTCGTGTTCCCGAAACGCTCTTTTCTTTGTGTTAATGATATTTATATGCGAAGTTCATACTTAAATAGATGCTTATAAGTTTGTAACTAACTCATCTTTTCATATAACATAAAGATCATTTTTTATGTAAAATCTTGTCCATATACTGCTGTAGTTTGTGGAATTGTGATTTTTACAGGACCAAGGAGCGGAAGGGACGTGAAGAAGGGTTTGCACCCTTGAGTAACTACCCAAACGTAGGACCACGGGTATGCTCCTCTCACCCTAGAAGTAGTTATTTATAGCATAAACAGTTGGTTGTGTGTGTGTTTCTTAACTTATATAATCTTCCGTCTGCTAAGGTTTCACCCAAGAACCTTAGGGGAAAACTTCCCGCAACACCCATTTCTTACGATGTTGCAACACTTTGTAACTTGCAAGGGGAGGTATGCAGTCATGTTCCTTTACCATATTCGATTAATGACTCATTTTACAGAGGATAGACAATTGAACATTCCCCACTTTTTAAAATTAAGTTTGCATAAGATTCCTAGAGAAGTGCAGTCACAGGGCAGGAAACCCGAGACCTCAAGAGGAGGAAAAGGTCGTGGGAAGATTTCCCACTTGATGAGTCTCTTGGGAAAGAAACCCACGAGCAATAGGCTGCTCACTGAAACTAGATGACGCCACTCCCTAGTCTATATCTGAATCTACACCTACCTCTCCTACCCACTCCCCCACTCCTGTTCCTGAACTCCACCAGATAGCTAATAACAGTGTGAAGGATGGTGAAAAAGCAGTTCTTGTGGAAGCCCAAGTGGGCTCAAAATGAAAAAGAAAATGAAATAAGGCCGAGCCAAACCAACCTAAGTTAAGCCCCATTACAAAGGGTGACATATTAGAACCCCTGGCAGAGCCTTCCCAACTTCCCGAAAGTGCCACACCAAATTCCAAATGTAGGCAACCCCTGTTTCCCTTTAGTAAACCCCTGGCTCCTCTGGTAGAGACCTCTCCTCAGGGCCAACGACGAACTCAGAGAATGGCTCAAGCCTTGTGGTCCAAGGCTAAGGGCACAAGCTCAGAGTGTGTCCATATTTCGTCCTCACATGATATTGATGCCTGAAAATTTGAAGTATCCCATTAGAGAGAGCCCATTCCCACAACTAAGGTGGATATCCCCGCAGATATTTCATGAGACATGGAGACCTTATCTCGCACCCAACCTTGAGAAAGCAGGAGTGTCACCAAGGCTATTCATCACCATTCTTCGCCAAGGGCACGCAAGGGAAAATTTCCAGAAGGTAGTACATCGCAACAGTCAACGAAACCAACTAGGGCTCCTACGTATGATGCAGAGGAAAATTTAAAGATCCAACTCATCAAGCTACACAAAAAGATTTCCAGGCTCAGAGAGGAGGCTAACAAATATAAAGTTTTATTCCATTTTTTCAAAGATGTAAACCATTAGTAGGGATTCCAACATGAAATTATATTCTCATAATGATGCCTTGAACAGAAAGAACAAGCAACCACTGTGTTGGAAAGCAGCAAGGAATAGGCATGTTAAAATATTAAATGCAAAAGGATTAGCTCTCCAATTTCATAAGTTGATCCAAGAGGATCCATCGATCCAATTGCATAGATGTTCAAAATGTCATCATCAGTATTCATTTTCATCGTCGCCTTAGTTTATGGGTGTCGTTCAGTTTTGATAGTGATGGTTATGATTAGGTTGTTCACGTAATGTTAATAGTTTTTCATGGTGTTCAGCGAAGATGGTTTAGTGCTTGGATGTCGACTTGAGTTCATCGATAGTTCCCTAGGGTTTCGACGATGACATGTGTTTTTTCATTCGACAAACAGGATTGCTATCGACATGGTTATGTCATCCATCACGGAGGTTTGATATGTTGTCTAGGTGTCATCCATGGCATAGATTCATCGCCCGAGTTGTCATTGCAAAGATAGATGGAGTCAATGATGTACGTGGGGTGTCGTCGTGGCAGAGGATCGATATCATCATTTGTCTATGATCGACATGTGTTTATTGTCATCATGTGATGAATTTCGCGAATGTCGCATTGTGAAAAAATTGTACATATGGGTTTTAAAATAAATCCTAAACTATGTATTAAATCCTAAAACTATGCCTAAGTTCTAAAAACCCTAATCCTATGCTAAACCATGTATCAAATGCTCAAAAGCTAAGCTCTAAAGCCATGCAACAAATCCTTACATAAAAACCTAGTCCTATTCATCAAATCCTCGTACAAGACCTAAACCCTAGGTTCTAAACCTATGCTAAATCAAAATGCATTAAATAAACTAAGTTTATTACCCCTCGGGTCTTTGTAAACAATGTAATACAAAAAAAAACATTACATAAAGCATATAAATATTAGTCAAACCACCAAGTAAACCGCATCGGAGGTCTCGACATGTGAGCAAATGTGTTTTACTGCGGTTAGCACCACACAGATATGTATCTAACTGTAACCGCAGACATGTGAACACAGCATTGTAAGACTGCCAGGGTTAGATATAACCAATAGTCCTCAAACCGCATGGAGCAAACTTCGACATGTGAACAGAACCGCAATCGTCAGTTGGCAGACCAGAACCACCAGAGAACAAGTCGCTGAGGTAACCGCCAGCGAACTATTTATTACAAGCACTCACATGTAACGGTCTCCATTCTGCCTGGTTAGCTTCCAGCTAATGGCTTTTATGTTAAACCAATGTATTTTTGGGTTTTTAGTTCAGTTTGTTTTAAAAACTAATTAAATTACCTTGTGACTAAACCCTAAGGTGTCCCTAGTCAATTAGACCGAACCAAATCAACCCCAGAAGTCAGAAAATTCATTCCTAAAGGTAGTCAAGGAGGTTTGGATGCACTTGCAGGCCTATAAGAGGCATTTTTTCTCATTGAAGAATGGCTGGGTGTTTTTGGGTTTTTGTATGCAGGTTCTGGAGGACATAGGTTGTTTTGTTTTCAGAGTTTCGGGAGCATCGAGAGTCGGATTTGTTAACGATCAGCAGCATTGGAATGTAGGTTCAAAGGGCTATATGATGATAGAGGTAAGAATTTTCATGTGTGCAAGTTCAGTCTATCTAATTCACTGTGTAATAAACTTCTTCCTTCTCATTCCTAAGAAAAACGGTCTCCCATCTTGGAAGTGGACCCGAAGATGTAGTCCATCAAGGACGAACTCCGTAATCAATCTTGTTGTCTGGCATATCTTTGTTTTCACTATTTTCACTTCTATTTTGCATCTTAATTATGGTTTATCAACTGTCGTAAAGTGATCGTTACAAGAAGTTTTCCTCAATTTCCGTGCTTTTAGTTAACATTCAAACTCATTAATGGCTAATAAATTCTACATCAGTTTTTAAAATATGGTCATATCATATCATATAATTTGGTATCAGAGTAGTTTGCGTTTGTAGAATGTGCCATTGAATGTTAACGAGGTAAAAGTTGCAACAAGGAGAAGGAATCCTTGAGCAAATCGATCCAGATATTGGAAAGAGACGAGTCGTTCACAAATTGACCATGTCAGGAGCTGATGCAAGTGAAAACACTAAAACTCAGATGAGTGAGGAATAGTTTCAGGAATTGTTCTCAACTATGCATCAAATGTTGGGAGAATTGTACGAAGACAAGAAGGCAATATATGCAACTTCTTCTTTAAAGGCATCAAATAAGGACAAAGGTAAAGGCAAGGCTGATAAACCTCATTCACCTCAATCATCTCCATCATCCTCTTCTTCTTCTTCTTCTTCCAATGTAGAATCTGAAATGGAAAAGAAAACTAAGAAAACATCTCTTTTGAAACTTTATGTTAAATTTGAGTTACCTGTTTATGATGGTGAAATGAATCTTGAAAAGTTAGATAACTGGATAAAGCAGTTAGAAGTTTATTGTCACATTAAGAACATTTCTAGAGATAAAACTAAAATTCAGTTAGCTACACTTAGAATGGGGGAAACAACTTTAATCTGGTGGGAAAGTAAAACTTGGCTAGATGTAAAGCATAAAGGAAAAGTCATCTCTTCATGGTCTATGTTTTTGAAAGCTCTTAGGAAACAGTTCTATCCTTTAGGATACATGCAGAAAGATGTTATTGATTGGCAACATCTGAGGCAAGGTAAAGGGTAGAGTGTTCAGGAGTTTATAAAGAAAGCATTGACGCTTGGTATTTCATTAGATACACGTGAAACTTTGTTTTTACATTCATATTTGCAGCATACTTTATTGATGTTTAATCCTGATGATTTTGATAAGGTGTGTGTTCAGGCCATACATATTGAATCAGGTGGCAGACCATTCAAGTTTTCAATGCAGTCACCCAAAGAGTTGGAAACAAGAGATTCCAGTGACAGTAAGGGGAAGAACAATTCGAAGGGAAATAAATCAACGATCGTTCAAAAGGAAATACCTACTTGTTCTCATTTCTAGAGAATAGGTCATGATGAATTGAAGTGCTGGAAACTTCATCCAGAACTTAAGCCCAAAAAGTTCTTTAAGGTGAACGATGAAAAGAAGGCCATTACAGCAATCCAACAGGATCTAGGTTCAGATTCAGGTGATGAAAGAAGGATATCTGCTATGGTTACGATAGGTAAAACTTTTGATACTGGTTCAAGTTTAATACTGATGTATCTTCTTCAAACATAAACCCTTCACATGAGGATAAAAGAGTTGTACTCTTCCACATAAGGATAAACTCTAATCATACAACGATTGACACAATGTTTGACAGTGGATTGCAAGAAAATTTAATATCGGAACATATAGTTAATCAATTGGGATTGGAAACACAAAATCATCCAAGACATACCCATTAGGTTGGATTAATAAATCAACTCAGATACATGTCTTGCAATTACATCTCAGTACATTGATGAAGTGGAATTATATGTGGTCCTAGTAGACATATGTGGAGTTGTCTTACGAAGTCCTTATCTTTATGATAGAGATGCAGTGTTTTACATAAGAGAAAATAAATATCACCTAAAGAAATAAGGGGTTGAATTTATTGTTAGGGAAAATAAAGTCAAATCAAACATGGATTTAATTATTACAAATCAAGTTAAGAAATTTATAAATTCAAGTAAGTATGTACTCATGTTTATTAAGGAACAACATAAGGTTGATTGTTTGAGATGCAAGATTCAGTTTATAGATCAATTAGTCAAGGTGGTTAATTCTTTTCCAATAAATCTTATTCATGAACAGGATAAGAAACATAAGATACATTTAATGTCCTATGAACATCTTCTTAAAGATAAAATGAATCTCAATTCATTAATTCAACTGAATTATAGAAGCTATCATCATCAGCAATGTATTGCAGGGAATGGTACATGCAAGTCTAATCAGAGACTTGTTTCATATGGTATGTTTATTTTCAGTTTCAAGGGTGTAGGTCAGCATTCGGGAAAGTCAGTGTTGCATTTCTTTGGTATTGCATCATAATTTCATGCCTTAAAAAGTAATGAAGCCTCTTTTCAAGTGGAGAGGAAGTCTATAAGTTTTCATGACAAGGTATTTTCAAAAGTAGATCTAAAGTTTCCTTATCATGATTTGTAAACTAATTCATTAAGTGAAAGTGATAGTAAATGGAAATATCAGTTAATCAACAAAGAAATAGTGATTCAAGTAAATCAACAATTACTTAGATACTTTAAAAATCAAAATAAGTTGTAGCAGTCTTTACATCACAGCTGGATGAGTTCTATGCAGCAAGTTCACTTAGTAATCAGTCAACCGGAAAGTAAATCAAGTGAAGTAATTGATATGAAGTCAAAATCAAAGGAGTCTTCGAATATTTCAGTTATTCCGGAAAGTAGATTGTTAATACCCATCAGATGTATTGAACAAATTTATACAAATATTGTTTTCAAAGATGTTTCTGAATCACTAACTCATGATTCTTTGTGGAAAGAATTCAATTTCCATGTTGATAACAGGTTGTTTGCCCATCATCGCAATTTGTTCATACTACGGATGGAAGAAACAAGTCACCAAATCAAAAGGTATCATGGTCAACATCATCAGGGTCATCACATGCAGTTGATTGATCGAATGTATTGTTACATCCTGAGGTCAAGGTGGAAAGAGAGGGAGTTCTACCCTCATCGACTATTTAATTAGCCAAACTTTTGTGGTCCAAAAGCTTTCAAGTGGAGAGGAATGATCCAGGAGGATCCATCGATCCAATTGCATAGATGTTCAAAGTGTCGTCATTAGTATTCAATGTCATCATCACCTCATTTTATGGGTTTCGTTCAGTTTCAACAATGATGGTTATGATTAGGTTGTTCACGTAATGTTAATAGTTTTTCATGGCGTTCAGCAGAGATGGTTTAGCACCTGGATGTCAACTTGAGTTCATTGACAGTACCCCAAGGTTTGGTTGACAGCATGTGTTTTTTCGCTCGACAAATAGGATTGGTGTCACCATGGTTGTGTCATCCATCCCAAAGGTTTGACATGTCATCTGGCTATCGTCCGTGGCATAGATTCATTGTCCGAGTTGTCATTGCAAAGATAGCTGGAGTCAATGATGTACGTGGGTTTTCGTCGTGGCAGAGGATCAATATTGTCATTTTTCAATGATCAACATGGGTTTATTGTCATCATGTGACGAATTTCGCGAACGTCGCATTATGACAAAATTGTACATACGGGTTTTTAAAATAAATCCTAAACTATGTATTAAATCCTAAACCTATGCCTAAGTTCTAAAAACCCTAATCCTATGCTAAACCATGTATCAAATGCTCAAAACCTAAGCTCTAAAGCCATGCATCAAATCCTTACCTAAAAACCTAGTCCTATACATCAAATCCTCATACAAGACCTAAACCCTAGGTTCTAAACCTATGCTAAATAAAAATGCATTAAAAAAACTAGGGTTATTACCCCTCGGGTCTTTGTAAACAATGTAATACAAAAAAAACATTACATAAAACATATAAATATTAGTCAAACATCCAACTAAACCGCGTTGGAGGTCTCAATATGTGAGCAGATGTGTTTTACCATGGTTAGCATCGCGCGAATATGTATCTAATCGTAACCGTAGACATGTGAACGTGACATTGTAATACCGTTAAGGTTAGCTATAACTGGCAGTCCTCAAATCGTGTGGAGAAACCTTCGGCATGTGAATAGAATTGCAACCATCAGTTGGCAAACCAGAACCGCTAGAGAAAAAGTCACCGAGGTAACCACCAGCAAACTGTTTATTACAGGTGCTCACATGTAACGGTCTCCCATCCACTCGATTAGCTGCCAGCCAGTGGATTTCGAGTTAAACCAATGTATTTTTTGGTTTTTAGTTTAGTTTGTTTTGAAAACTAATTAAATGACCTTGTGACTAAACCCTAAAGGTGTCCCTAGTGGTTTGGACTGAACCAAATTAACCCTAGAAGTCAGAAAATTCATTCCTAAAGGTAGTCAAGGAGGTTTGGATGCACTTGCATGCCTATAAGAGGCACTTTTTCTCATTGAAGAATGGTTGGGTGTTTTTTCGTTTTTGTATGTAGTTCTGGAGGACATAGGCTATTTTGTTTAGAGAGTTTTAGTAGCATCAAGAGTCAGATTTGGAAATTGTCAGCAGCATTGGAAATTTGGTTCAGAGAGATATTTGATGACAAAGGTCAGAATGGCCTATGTGTAAGTTTAGTCTGTCTAATTCACTGTGTAATCAACTTCTTCCTTCTTATTCCTAATAAAAACGGTCGCCCATCTTGAAAGTAGACTCAGAGATGTGGCCCATCAGGGATGAACTCCGTAATTAATCTTGTTGTCTGATATATCTGTTTCTTCGTTGTTTTCACTTCTGTTTTGCATCTTAATTATGGTTTATCAGCTGTCATAAAGTGATCAATACAAGCAGTTTTCCTCAATTTCCATGCTTTCAGTTAACATTCAAACTCATTAATGGCTAATCAATTCTACATCAGTTTTTAGTATATGGTCATATCAGATCATAAGTGCTCCCCACCAATCAAGCAGGGGATTGAAGTACTAATTAAGACTGTTGGTATTTGACCACAATCTCTTTCTGGTTAAGCACTATTTTTCTTTCTGGTGGTTGTAATCGATGCATGAGGACATGCATCAGAATCAGTGTGGGAGTATGTTGGTCCCCCATTTTGTCCCCACTGCCACTGTTTTCCACCTCTATTTCAAACCTTTTTGTACTCATAAACCTACTCACCTACCATTTTTATTGCTCTAAACACTATCCAAATCCTATTACAAGGTAAAGCCTTTCATGGTGGCATTTTGTTGTTTATTAGTTGAATTTAAGTGAATTTTAGTAGCTATCAATCAACTAACTAATAAGTATGGTCGACTGTGGACATTGCAGCAGCTGAGCAAGATGAAAATAGGAGAGTGTTGGCCATGAACCATGTTCCTCCACTTTTGTACTCAAAAACCATTTTGGGTTTAGTACCTAACGATGCAAAGGATGATACATCGCATACTTCTAAATGGGCGAGCCACCTCCAGCTATGTTTGATCGTGTTCAACTTTAGCTACTACAAGAATCTTCGCTATCCTCACTATACATAGCTGATACCAATATTGGGATTGGTTGAAGGTTTGTTAGGCTAAATCGAACAGGTTGTTCAAGCCACCCAAGCTAGAATATCAAATTAGCTAGGCTGTTAGAATTTTCTATGTATGGTTTAGGTCATTTTCAACTAATTTAATGCCTATAAAAGGATGCTCCATAATAATTAAGAAGCTAGCGAACAGAAGATAGATGTCATTTTGTATCTTTCAAACTTATTATTTCTAATCAAAGAATTTTACGATGGCTATGCACTGAGTTCAAATCAATTTGTTCGATGGTTCACTGTGGATTAATGAGTTAGCTATGATTGAATATTATCATTCTCTGTAAGTTAATAAGCTCCCCAAGTGTGGTCGGGCCCACCCATCTGGGATCAGCTCTGTACCATTGTGCAGGAACATAATTGTGTGATATACATAATCACTTCTCATTTATCTTTGGTTCATCACTTGTTTACATGCTATGTGGATATTTCTGTTGCTTTCAAATGATTTTATTGTGCTAATTATATTATGCATTTCAAATCCCTTTGCTTCAGCAATTCGAATATATGACTCTTGTGCGATTAGTGCTGTTACTTCCAAGGAAGCAACATGCTCTATTATCTGAAACTACAAATTGCATTACCTTTAATGTGTTGTCATAGATGCATATAAAACTTCTTTGAATCACATTGTCCATTGAATGCTCATGACGAGCTAGTCTATTTATTAAGAATGTAGAGCTACCTTCTAATGTTGAAGTCGGATAACATATTGAGTAATCAGAGTTGATAGGGTCTGATTTTAACTATACATTGGATTGTGTTTAGTTAATTTCAAAATCACATCTTCCTATTTCTTTCAGTGATTGAATTGAATGATTTTCCTTCTCAATTGTTTCCATAGTTGCGTGTTGGTTAATTAGAATAGTGTGACTTGTTGTGATTTTGATCTAGTCTAAAATTAATTGAGTTATTTACATAAGTGTGTCTACCATAGAAGCCTTGCTTTCCAGAGTAATTGATTCAAATGGTCAAATGGCTTATCATAGTTTGGGTTAGTTTCGCTCATCAAATAGATTCTCAGTTTGTTAAGTAGAATTCGTGGATTAATTTTAGAGTGCAAAAGAGTGATTTAGTTTTAGTTTTCAAAGTGATTCCCTTTGTTTTATTTGGAATGTTTGATTATATTTCCATAGCTTAGAATCTAGTAATAATCCCCATCAAAATGCATGCCTGATCGGATTTCGAAAATAGAGTGTTAGTTTGCCAAGGATTCAAATAGGTTTACTTGAATTTAATTTGAAGATTGATGCAACTGTAGGGTAGTTCTTGGGTATATTTTTGTGTGCCTAATGGTAGTTCATAGTTGTTTCGTTTTTTTTCCATTTTTGAATAGAGTTAATGCTTGAAATTGTTCTTAAGGTTACGATTTATTAGGAACATGTATGCAGCTTAATTGAGGATAAGAAGTCAAGTTTGCTTGGTTAAGTGTGAAACAGAGTACCCATATTAGTGCTCAACATCAAGATCCTTGGTTTGTTGTCAAGCTAGTAGGGTTAATGGGTCATTGAGTACAATTTGATTTCTTAGCTAGAATTGAATTACCATTACAAGTAGGGAAAATCTTTAATTCTTTTGAGTGAGAATTGTAAGAGTTACAACTATAACTTGGATTTCAATTGATTAAGTTTTGTGTGTAGTCTGTTTGATTAGGCATTCACTTCCATAACCTAGAGTTTGTGATAAAGAGTCAAGTCACCTTTTAGGTCTAGATTTTAGTTCCAGTTCCGAATAGGTTAAGTTTATAGAGGTTTTGAGTCTTTAAATTGAATTTGATTATTGATTCTACCTATGCTAGCAAGATGGTTTGATTTCCTTTGAGTTTTCAAGCATTTGTGTTTTTTATTACCCAGCTGATCATCATAAAGGAAACATTAAAACTCTAACCTAGAATAGAATGTAAAAAGTGAAATACAACTCGTGTTTACGAGCTGGGATTGACATATAAATATTGGAGGATTAATTTAGCAATTAAATATCTCAACATACGTCTTCCCTAAGTGGGCAGTTTCACTTAGAACAACAGAAAGAAAGATGTTTAACCTTTTTCTATGATAGATAGATAAGATCAAGGAACCTACTTGTGATCCTTCACTTCCTTTGTTCTCCTTTAAATTTCTCCAGTCGCTTCCTTTCGAACTGAATCCGCTCAATTGGTACCTGTAATCAGAAATAGAAGATGACAACAATCAAAGCACATGATCTATCTACTATAAGAAAATGGAATCGACAACATTTACACATATATTCATCATAGACATAGACAAGAATATGGGAAAAGGAGTAAACAACTTTATTGATAATAGAAGGAAGAGTTACATCCAAAGTAGTTTGATCCCATGTCACTCATCCAACCTTAGTTCCAAACTCTCATCACACCAATGGCACATCAATCTAGCAGCATAACATTACTTGAAAATGATTCAACTCTCAAACCAAAAGTATTTCTCTAAAATCTTCAAGTTCCATCCCCTTGATCACTATGATGAGTGGTCAATTTATAGGGAAATGGAGGTGGTTCTATCATAAATTAGGCATTGAATGGTTTTCCAAAATTGGAGTTAGTTTCCATGGAGGAAGGGATGAGAGGATAGGAGGTTAATTCATCCATAGCCTATCCAAATTTGATCTCACAGGATGGGATAACAGTTGGGAGCCTTTTAGAATGATCTAGAATCAAGGAATATTCCCATAATCCTATTCAAATTTCGCTCATTCTCACCCAATGCAGGTGTAAGTGGGCCTAAGTGCACTAAAGTGTGCCCCTGAGTGGGCTGACCTGCTATGTAGCGTAGTTACCCCTAACCAAGGCTGTGTTGGTGTCCCAAGGAGGCATTTCAGCAGGGTCTCAGGCTAGGAAACTTTCATGGATGGAAGCATTCAATGTGATGACTTGTTTAGGGCATGTAGCCACTGAATTAGGGTTTGATGAGCCCTAATTGTACTGATCTAAATGTCGAGAGTGATGTGCCCAAATTGACCTATAATAGATTGTCATTGAAATAGAAGTTTTTCATTTCCTATGCTTTTTTTATCATACACCATTTCGATATAATGTCAATATTACTCATGCTTTGATGAAGGGGTTTCAATGCTGAATTCCAGAAACGACCATGTTTGATTCACTATGAGTGCTTTCATTTATGGGATATTTTCTCGTATTGAATTGAAAAATCCCTGAGTTTTCGACATCAAGCTCATAAAACTCCTACGATGACGATATGAGCGCTTTCTTTTTTGGGACTCTTTCTTGCTCTTAAATTGAAAAATCCCCAAGTTTTTCCCTTCTTCGAGCTCGTTAAATCTATGAAGAAGGCATGAGAAATTCTTTTATTTGTTTTTCCTTTGTATTTGTAAATTCTTTTGGCAGCAGTAGTTCCCTTGAACATGGCACTCCCTCAGCAAAACCTCCTTTGTCAACCTCTCAAAAGAACCTTACCATCCTATGAGTTTAGCCTATATACACCGATGTTCCTACATTCCTGTATCCTAACACCCTTTGGTGTTCATGAGTCTAGAGTTTCTTAGTTAAACCTTTGTGTCTTGGATTCTATTGTTCAATGGATCCCTTTATCCTCTGTTTCCTATATCAACCATCAATCATATACTTCTATCATGCCCTCTGTCAATTTGACCCATTTCTCAAAATTTATCTTGAAAAAACAATCATTCTTGTCTTGTTTTGTGTTGACTGATGTAGGACACATTATTTCCTACCTTTAGACAAATCTCTTCCTATCGACTTCAACACTTTATCTAGGAAGAAGATATAGAAACATATCAGTGCCTTGGAACTTGCAAACATTAGTGGCAAGTTACCTTGTATTTGATTGGGGGTTTTCATTATTAGCTCCTGGTTGAATGATTCTACGAGTTTTTGATGACAACATCATTATTCACACTCGCTAGATTGTATTGCGCATATTGGTGACCATCATCATTATCGGTTGCCATCCTCACGTCTGATAACAATTTTCATTAGTGACTGGTAATAAGATGATTTCGTACATGTTCGAGCTTAACTCATTTATTCACGCGTGTCGAAATATGTTGTTAAGATGAAGCGGAAATCAAGACCTTGGGTAGAGGATTACATCACTCAGCCTTGTTTCCTCTCCCAAGTTGCATATATTATTTTTTGGAGACAGCTCATTAGGATGATCCTATTATGACACAAGTTCCACATCGTGCTTATCGATGGACATGATCTTCATATCTCTTTGTTGATAAATCACTCTAACATAGCTACTGAGTGTGGGAATGCCTGACTCAGGACATGATTCTAGATTTTACATATGTGGTTGTATATGGTTTCTCATAGTCCTGAAGCTCTAATCCTCACTCTCTTTTTTCCAACACAGAAATTATAAAGTATTTCAGCCATCGTCTTCACCTCTGATCTCACACTTTAGGGGGAATATGTTATACAAGAAAATGACCTCCTCATCAGCTCATAGGAGAAAGGCAGTTTGACTGAAAGATTTAAAAAGTTCACAGTTTTATTTGCCAGGGTAACTCTCCCTATGAACTAGCAAGAAGCTTTATAACACTCATCAACCATGAACCAGGGGTGTTAGTCCCTAGTGTAACTCTTTGTGTTGCCTTAGGGGTATTGTTAGTCATCTTTGGTGATTTTCCAGTTTAACTGTGCCTCTTATCTATGTAAATATTTTTTTACCGATTGTAGAGAGGCATAGGAAGAATGGAACAAATTCCACTATGCCTGGTTGATAATCCTCATCATGATAGTTGCATGGAAAGAACTGAAGGACTCATAGCTCCCAACTATCAACATAGATTCCTTTGAAGCAACAAGATATGCTTCCCTATGGTTTACTAAGGATCCAACGCACGCAACAGAAAATCATATTTTATTTGTACTAATGTCCATGGATCTACATGTATTGGTGAATTAACATCAAAGGTTGTCACCAATTCTATATAAGTAGTACTGTCACATCCGAGATTTCAAGGTAGACTTTCATAGAGAATATGTGAGAGCAATGAGGGACCCGACTAAGACGTGGCATATATTTCCATACTTAGTAACTGAGGATGATTTTCTCATGGTAGTAAAATGTTGGCCCAGAGAATGGATG
>APFE030185714.1:0-13564 GCA_000404065.3 Pinus taeda
AGAGTAAAGGTCCTTGAGGATTCTTAGATTATTATTGAGATCATAAGGATTATGTGCCATAAGAACACTATCATTGGCATAAAGGAGGATGATGATTAGACCAGCAAAATTCAAGCCTATACAACCAATTCTTCTAACCAACATTTTAACTTATCAACGTAAATGCCAAAGAGAATAAAGGATAAGAGACAACCTTTCATGACTGCTATATTACAATTAGTTTCTTCCCACCACCTTTTAGTGTTCCTAAGTTTGGCAATGACACTTTCATATAGCCTTGCAACAATAACTCTCAACTGTAAGGAACTTCTTAACTCTTCTAACTTATTTGGAAAGTTAGTCCTAGTCAAAGTCTCAAAAGCTTTTGTAAAATTAACAAAACAAAAAGGAGATTAATTTTATTCTTAAACCACATGTACATGATATTTAATTATCATGGGAGCAAAAGAGGGAAAATAAATAATAATGAAATTCCATTATAGAAACAATAATGAAATTCCATTATTGTTTCTAACACAATGGAGTCTTATATGGTAATATCATCCAAATGGTCCTAAACACTCCAAAATGTGAAACCACAAACACTGACTTGTCAAACCAGAATTTTTCTTACTTCCCAAAGAAAACTATGGAACTAGAACTTTGAAATTAAAATTAGATAAAGAAAATCATAACTATGGTATGAAAAATAGCTCAAGTGATATTTCAACCTCAACACTAAATATCACCTCATGATTTAATTGGGGAACCTATTCATAAGCTTCTTGAGATTGGTAATAAAAATAATAATCATAGAATTAAATATATTGAAACAATTTATACTAGTATGAACTATGCACCTATATTTAATTATAATCTAGATATGCATTGTAATGGTTTGTTAAGTGTTATTGATGGCCAAGCACCCTCAAAGCAATTTACAAAAATATAAATAAATATTTTGAAAATTGAAGAATTTTTAAAACATGCATTCTCTAAATTTCCCTACAAATTAGAAATAGATATCTCTAAAAATTTACATTGTAAAATAGATTTCGAAATCTAAAAAATATGTATTCTATGAAGTATTATAAAATATTGATATTTATGTAAGGACGGTGTATTTTCATGTTTTGGTTTAGGTACTTTTTTATAAAATCAAGGTTGAAATTTTATGTTCCTTTTCCCAGTCTCTCATCATTTTTGAACCACCTAGGTTTGAAATCCCCTCCTAAGATTGAAAAGCATTGCCATTCAAGAAAAATGAGAGCTTATGAGTGAACACAAATTGAAAACAAAGAACTTCAATAAAATAAAAAATTCAAGCAAAGAAATGGTTCAAGTGAATTAAACTTAGATAACCTCATATGAATCAAGAAACGCATTGTTCTTCTATGCAAAATAAAAAGTTTAGGGGAGGATGCCATATATGGAACTATCTTGGTCAGCTTGTATATACATTTCATTACATTTTGGTAGTCATCCTTTGAGTTTTCAATTTTTTAAGTGGTTCTTATTGGGCTTTTCTAAACTTGAACATATGGTAAGGTACCTTTTGTTGTAGGTTTTGACATCTAATTGTCTTTACGATAGTCTAAATATTCCATATATTGAACAATATCTTTTGTACTTGGTTCTCTATTATTGTTTTCTACCTAGAATTCAAAGTCAAGTTTCAACACACAATCAATTTGATAAATAGATCGAAATAGATAGCACAATGCAAATTTAACAAAAAAATCCATAAACTTACAATTTGTAACTTTTTACTTGCAACCTACCTCAACTTAAAAACATGTGGAACTTTCACATTATTAATTGCATTCTACCCTTTGGCACTCTTTTCTAAAAAAAAATAAAAAAAATAAATGCATACTTTCCTTCTAATCTCCCCATTATTCAGGAGTTATGGTAGAGCTAGACCTCTCTTTTCCATTAAGAATGGTTTTTCTACATATTCTTCTAAAATTGTTCATCAAAATTATCATTCTATTATTGTAATATTTTAGTGAAATATTTCGACCAATAATACCAAAAGAATTTTCCATTTTATATATGACAATATTAACACTTATTATAGTAGAGTTGGACCTCTCTTTTCCATTAAGAAATTTTTTTCTACATATTCTTCTAAAATTGTTCATCAAAATTCTCATTCAATTATTGTAATATTTGAGTGAAATATTTCCATGAATAGTGCCAAAAGATTTTTCCATTTTATATATGACAATATTAACACTTCTTGTCTCTTGGTCCGTAAAACTTGATTTGAAAATATCCATTTCAAACCTACATCTTGTACCTAGTTCTATGGCCCAATTTGTCGCATGTAGGTATATGGAGTCACTATATTTGAATACCTCAACTAAGAAAGCCTTCTTCTCTTCTAATTTTCTTTCTTTGGCTTTCCTTTCCATAAAGTTATATCATGTGTGACTAAGTCTTCAACTCTTCAGCGTTTGACAAAAATAAATACAATTTTAAAACCAAAAGTATTGGGTGATTCTATTGCATTAATATTTTTTAATGCATCCAATGTATTTTAAGACACATTTCTTGGAAAATTTGTAACCGATGTGTATCCACTTGCATTATTAGGCTAAACTATTTACCCCTTAGTCATAACATGTCATTTTCCTTTTTTTTCTAAATTTTGAATAAAGGAATTGCAAACTTGATTTTTTTTCCTCTCGTTTATCAATAATATATCATATATCATGTGATATATTATACTCCTCATGATCACAAGTATTGTATTGAATTACATGAATTGAATCACTGAAGTGTTGTCTTTTACAATTTGGCCATAATTATGCCTTTAATTACCTTTGTTTTTGGTATTTTTTGCAATCTAATTTCTCCTCCTATTAATAACATAAAAACTACGAATGTTGATATTACAACATTTATGTGACCGACATCAATAAATTAGTATACTACTTTTATGAAATGTTTCTACCTAGAGGTGAAAAGTTAAGTAGATAATTGCTTTACCCCATTTGTCAAACCAAAGACTGTCAACAATTTTGATATCTATTCTTTTATAAAGAATTCCTATTTTCTATTCTATTTTCAACATGTCTTGTCACCTTTTGTTTGCTTCAATCCCTTTCATATTTCATGGCATCAGATTTCACATAAATAATTTCTTCTTTGTCCTTTTTTATTGATATATGTATGCAAAAAACCACGAGACATGAAAATTTTAGATTACCCTTCATCAATTAGCTTTAGAACTACAAAACTTAAAATTTATCAAATAATGATTCATCAACCTTTTTTTCCACACACGCACATTTTTTGTTTGTTTGTTAAGATGTCTGAGTTCTCTAGAGATTACATGAGGCATGACCTGTGGCTTGAGAAACCGTGTCTCGGGGGCATCTAAGTCATCAAACTCACCCAGGGATCGCACGAGGCCTAGGCCACACCAGCCCTTAACATGGCTAGATTTTTTCTTATGGAGTTTTGAAATGGTGACCTTCACATCACGGAGTGACTTAACAATATACCCTATCACCATCTATTCTATGCCCTATGAGTTTTCCAAAGACACATATGAAAAATACCATGAGACCTACAAATTTTGATTTACCCTTCATCAATTAGATTTAGAATTAGAAACCTAAAATGTCACGACATGATCATTCCTGACGATTACAAAAAATTAAAAATAAATAAAATAAAATAAAATAATTAAAATAAAATAAAAATAAAAATTAATAGCTATAAACTGCAAAGTGTGATACCAAGAAAAAAATGATAAATTGAAATTTAAGATTGTATATATGATATATTATAACTTTAGCAAGCTAGCAACATGTTTTCTAAATGTTGATAATACAAAAAGACAATAATTGCATTACAATAACAAACCCCCTTATTATTCTAACGACAACAACAAACTTGTAAACCACATTGTTATTTATTATTTTAAAGACTACTTGTAATAACAAAGTTTTAAACCCCACTACTATTCTAATTGTAATTTAAAAGTTGCAAGCAAAAAATATAATTGCGACAACTTGCAATTTACAAAATATTAGTTGTTAGGAGTATTATAGTCCTTAAATAGGTATACAACAAAACATCTTTCAAGACTTGCGATTTTTCAAATACGAAGTTATGGATAAATATTTTAGTTCTAGAGTATCCTCACACGTGATGATAACGACAAAGTTCTTATGAACAAGCAATTAACATTGACTATTGTATTCATTTTCTAATTAAATGACATATGTGAATTTTTTTACAAATGAGGATATTTTGAAATTATGTCCATCTAGCAAGTCAATGTCCAAGGATACCTAGCTTTAGTTGAAGACTTCTTGCAAAATATTGCATCAACTCATGGGAAGCTAAAGAGATGTGGCATAAAAAAACACCACAAAAATTACTAGGATTGTTCTGCATGACTAGAGTGAAGGTATTTGAGTTTGTTTTACTGTTGAGACCTAAGTAAAAATAATCTTAGTTCTTATTATGCATTCTCTTTCCATTGTACATTTTTCTATAAGTAGGAATATGCTTAATTATGCGTTAGGATATTGATTATTTTTATGGATATAATTATAAGTATTTAAGAAATATACCATATTTACGTCACACCCTACCTAGAATGAGGAGGAACGCCTAGAGTTTGAAATTGTGTTAACCTAGGGAAAATATTTTGATGTGAATGAGATTTAGAGAGTGGAGTCTACTTCGATAGACAAATTGCATTCCACAATTGATACTTCACACTTTCATAGGCTTCCTATTGTTGTAACACACCCAACCCCCTAATGGGCATTAGGGTTGTGGGGTACAATTAGACCTAAACTTCAAGGTTTATTATGAAGATGGGGTTATAGAAATTTATACTTTCCCATGAAACGCAAAATCTTATTTCTAATACCACCATAATCTTTTTCTCATTGATAGTTGTCTAATAATATAAATTTCATCTCTATATGAGATCCATGCACAAAGTTATGCCCATTTGAAAAACTCGCCCTTTGAGGCCACATCAACATTATACAAGCCACGTGGCTAACATGTGGCAACCCTTAGCCATGCATCTCTCGCACACTGGTCCACATCCTTGGATCACCTATCATATCAGAGCCCCACCATATTCATGTTTTCTGTAAAAGTGCCTTGTCCAAATCCCTATGGGTTTTGGTGTCTTGATACGCTAATATAGATTATATGTGGCATTAACACCGTGCACTCTAAGATATCGATACATGGGAGATTTTCCAAGGCACCACCCTCACAAAGTCCCAATATTAAGATATTTTGCTGTTGTTTATTGACACGCTGAGTTAACATGTATTTTTCCATCAATAGTTGGTCTATCTACTAGAAAACTCCCAAAGCCATTTATTTTAATTCTTCTTGGGCTCGGTATTCTAATAAGCCCCCTTTTGACTGGCTCACAATAATGGCTCTTGTTGCCATATCCGACCAAGGACTAAGGCTGAGACTTCTAAAATCCATATTTCATAAATTAAACCTAGCAGGGACAAAGTTCGAGACTTCTAAAATCCATTTTTCATAAAGTAAACCTATCTCTACTCAATTACTCCCAATAGTTTCGATCTTTTCGTCCCCTTCCAAATATAAACAATTTTCTACTTTTAACGTAGAAAACTTCAAACTTCCTCATCTACATCACTTGCGCATAGAGAAGTTGCATGTCAGTTTACATCCAACAACCTACAAATCCTTAAGATCCTACCAACACACAAGTCTCACTTCACCATTATAGTGTACATAATGAATCATCATGATAACATTCTGGAAACAATAAATGACTATAGCCATTACAACCAAATATAATTGCTTAATTACGGAACATAGAACACAAAATAATCACATCTAATAGAATCAAGAGGCTTTATTGCATACACCATTCCTATTCACAAAAGGAATGCATATCAACATTCAAACATAGTGAACATTAAATTCAGCTGACTTCTCATACATATCCAATAAGACATTACAACAAATTATGAATAGGAATGCATATCAACGTTCAAGCATAGTGAACATTAAATTCAGCTGACTTCTCATACAGATTCAATAAGACATTACAACAAATTTTAGCTTATCATTTCACACACACACACACAATGAATTCAAGCATAATATTTAAACATGAAGCATCTAACAACATTTGCATTTCATTTACAAGGAAGAAATACACTTATCCATTACACTTGAATTTGTTGGAAACTAAAGAAGGTACAACCACTATCCAGCCAACCATAGACTTAGCCACATTATATGTTTCTTACAACTACCCACCCCCAAGTCAGATCCAATGTGTGAAGGATGCTTCACTTAAGGAATTTCAACAAAGGGCTAATTCAACGTATTGAGTATGAAGGTCATTCTCCTAAATTTGCAAGAAACAAGGATGTTACCTCTCAAAACACCGAGTCTGGGATAATCACAACAAAAAATATGGCCATTGAAGGCCTGCATAACATAGAAGGAAATCCCTTCATTACTCCCTACAGTCTCTCAATAATTCTCTTTTTCTTCAATGCTTCATGTGCATGGAATTAATCTTATTGTCAAGTTATCCTCAGTATACCCAAGTCAATATGAGGGAATCCTGACTGGTTTCATCAGCGAACATAATTCAAGCATGGAATTTTTGGTCCAACTTCCAAAAAATAATCTTTCTAGTCACCTGCTCACTACGAGTTCACAAGTTGCTACCACTTTATGGGACACAATGGGTTCACAAGAATTCATGTCTACAGTGACCCGCAATCTACCCAGTGCTTAACCTTCAATTGGTTCCATACATATCTCTTGTATATGATAACTACAGTCACCATTACCCCCCATGAGCGTTGCCCCACTTATGAGAGGTTCAGGGTCCCTCCTCGGGTTGCAGAGTTAACCAAGACTGGCTAAATGGCACACATCCCATGCCTGGGGCAATCTAGTGCTTCCTCCCCCACTTATCTCATAATTGTTTGGTGATTAGGTAGTTCAACTTGAACATCAAGGGTCGAAAATAATAATTTCATGGAAGATGTGAAACTTCTCAATCCCCATTGCATACTTCCTTAAGCAAGCCATTCTGTTAAATATTGGGATCCATATAAGTTGGTACTCTCCTTCAACTTTATCATTGTACAATTAAATTTAATAGAATGTTTACGTCAAACAGTTTTGGCATGATATCTATGTTGGCCCTCAAACATTATCATCCTTTAATTACATTTACAAAATGCAGGGATTAGAAAAGGGATACCACAATTGTCTTCATAGTATTGAATTCCAACTTGGAGAGGTTAGAATTTCCTTCCCTTCTATTTAAAGTAAATTGCATAAGATAGATTGTTAAGTTGAAATCGTTATATTGTTACTTGCACTCTTCTTATGAGTATAAAGTAGTTTAAACTAACATCTTGTAATTGCGAGTCAAATCAAGATATAATGGAAGAATTTGGTGATGCCTTTGATGTAATGGTAATGAATATGAGAAAAAATATTACAACTAAATCCAAAATGACTCGTACTCAAAGTGACAATTCCTATCATTACAAAGCCAAATTAGAGAAAAATAAAGTAAAACAACTAGGGAAGTGCTTCTAAAAGTTTCAGATGAAGTAAAAAACAATGATTGCAATTGTGCACTTGACTATAAAATACAATTTATTGCTCCATATTCCTTGGCCTTCCCTATATGCAATTGTCGATCGCATATAAATCATCGATCTGAAGCCTCAATCCGACAGTTGCGATTTAAATCGCATTTCGTTATTTCTCTGTTACAAATGCCTGTTCTAATATCACCCAAGAGGCTCCGCTGATGTGATAAGAATCTGGACCGTTGATATTAAGAGATTTAATGGTTCTTGGGAATTCTGGTTCGTTTTCTCTTTAATTTGATTTTATATGCCATTTGAAGGAATATTGTGTTAAACACAGTTCCGCCACAGTCTATCAAACACACATAATTACATTAATATCTTTAGATCACCATCACACCCGATGGTCGATCAACATGCATACAACTGGCTTTAAATCATCAACACATATGTACGAGACAGAGTTGAAAAGACACATATACACAGACACGCTATAAACACAAAACACATATATTTATTATAATAAACGCAACATAATTACATCTAAGGCATTTCAGCCTTAGAACAGAGTTCTCATCTGGTTACATTGTAAACACTCTAATTCACAATCCTTATCTATATCACTCTGTCTCTCCTCTCTTAACACTTGAACACGTAGGTTCAACACACACACACACACACACACACACACACACACACACACACACATATATAAGGAAGCATTGATGGATCGAATCATGAAAGGATCCAATCAATCCTCCAACAAAAGCCCTTAAATATCTCATTACATGAATGCATGCATATACACATGGCAGATTACATTGATAAGTCTCCTCGAGACTTTATCCATCCATCTTTAAATCTGTTTTAAATCTATTTTAAAACGGATTTTTCCCTGTTTTGCTCCCCTGGTCCACGCTCGCTTTCTTTTTCCACTTTGGGTTCCTCCCTTTGTCTAAGGGTGTTGGATGCTTCTGCATCAGTAATGCTAAGTATCAAAATGGAAAATTGAATTAGACCATAATTTGAGTTGTGTAGTTTGGTTGTAAGTTTCACTACTATAGTTGTAGAAATGATTAGAACCCAACTAAAGATAGACTATATGGATATACCTTTGTGGAAATTTTCAATTGAGTAGGATTTTCAATGATATTATTGCATATCATGTACTGTGAACAATTTCAATTGAGAATAATCAACACAACCAATTGAATACACAATACATTATGAAATCAACAAAAAAATGAATCATACAATCAACAAAAAATCTAGAGGTGTCGAAGTAAGGACATATTTTACTCTCTTTATTTTACCATATGCTGAAAAATGAGTAGTATTTATTGCAATAAATATAACATGTAGGTTAAAAAAAAAATGTTTGTTATTGTAGTCCATATCTATACAATTTTTGGTTAGTGAAAAATGGATACTATCCTTGAACAAATTACTTAGCTTGAAGTGGATGCATATTGGACTATGGATGATGTTTTGAGATTCTTAGATTGTGCCCATTGACACATAGAACTACTTCTATGATTTTATTGTGAATCGGTAATCATCATACAATTTAAATTAAAAAAAAATTGATCTCTTTCACAAACATACACACTCACAAATATGACTAGTATGAGTTAGTGCCAAGTGTTAGAGTCTTATAGTCACAGTGATCAAAATTACTCTTTTCATTATTGGTTATAGTCTTAGGTCAAAACATAATATTTTCAAATTAAATTTGACATCACTCTTGGTTTTCAAATGGTCCTAAGTCACTGTAGAGGTGTCATTGCTACTCCCACTCCAAAAATGAAGATAGTTTCATCATGGTAGGTCATCTCCATATTTCATGAGTACTTTTATTAATCATGGTCAGTCAAACCCTGTCAATCATACTTGCACCTTCTTTCCTTAGAGAGTAAGTCAAAATTCTGTTGTTAGGGTTTTTGCTACACTTTCCCTTTTCCATGGTTCATAGCTTCATCTAGGATTCAAAGGCCTTGGATTTAAGCTTATATCTCCTTCATCATCCTTCACTAACCATTCTCCATCATTCCCTCTTCAAAATCCTTTCATTTCCTTATTTTCCCAAAAACCCTAAAAATTTGTCGCGCTTTTACCCTAGGTCTGTGTTTTGACCTTTTGCCCCCCTTTGTCTCACTATTTTTGAGAAATTTCACTTCTATTATTTTCCTAACACCCATACCTATCCCCCATAATTTCCTCAGAAATTTTCGTATCCTCCTTCCCCTATATTCCCTTCCCTAAAGTTGTTTTTCTTTTAGCCCTGTTTTGCATATCAAATCCCTTGCCCTTTCTTGTTTGAAATTAGGGTTTTTTACTTAAAGTGAAGCCAAAAACATGGTGAAGACCAATAAAAGAAGAAATTATAAGGGAGGAGAGATAAAATGAGCATTTGGAGAATTTTTTGAAAAACGCAAACAGGGATACTACTATGCAAAGAAATATGGCAAGGCACTACTATGCAAGGAACATGGTTTGCAAAGTTAGGGTTAAAAACATGAAGAAGAAGCTCAAGAGAACCCTAAGGAAACTCAAGAAGAGGGATAACCTTGACCTCTTAGCTAATGCATCATTAGTGGTTTGAATGCAATACAGAGAGGAAAGAAAAGGAGACCAAAGTTTGAAATTTGAATTTTTGTATGCACATAGGAAAAAGTACCCTACAGAAACGCAACAACTAGTTGTTGTGCTTGTTGCGCTTTTTCTCAGAGGGTCAAAAGTCAAAATTTCAAGCATGATTGGATATATAAAGGCATAAGGATACATAAAACTACTTTATGATGCTTGAAGAATGATAAATTTACAAGAAATGATAAAACAATGCCATTTTTTCACCTTTCTGCCACCTTTTCTGGACTGTTACTGCATTTCTGGACACTTTGTTTTGGAATTAGTTTTGAGTAAGCTTAAATGATGATTTTTATAGGTTTAAATGTACCAGGGTATAGTAGACATCCTAAGATTTCTTCACATGCCTTCAACAAATCTTATAACCTCTTCCAAGTCACCTAAAGATCAAGCTAAAGTTGTTGCGCTTCTACTAAGGAGTAGTTTCGTTTCTGGGTTATTTGCTGTGTTTTGTGCCTTAAGCTTTTTCACTATATTGTAAATGGTAAATGTCAATTAGGTTGATGTCAATATTTGTTACCTGAGTTTACCTGAGGTAAATGAGTTTTTTAGGGTTTACTAGAGTAAAGAATGTTGTAATTAATGTTTTGAGAGATAAGCTCAATCAGTTAGCTAAAAAGGGGAAAATTGTTTTTGCTTCCCCTAGGATTTGGCAGTGATAGGATAGGTTCATGAATCAGTTTATATGGAGCAGGATTTGACCCCTTAGAGGTGAAATATTGTTTGTCTTCTATATGTACTCAAAAAAAAGTCTAAGAGAGGGGTTGAATACTTGAAGCTTATACTTTTGAACTAGTGTATTTGACTTTTTGCAGAGACATCATATATAGTTGCAACTATTATTGTGGGATTCATGTGTTTTGGCCAGAGGCAGTGTTTTCTCCAGTGTTTCTTATGCATTTGATTTTTAAATGTTTTTGGAAACCATCTATGTTTCTTGTCATGATTATCTCTTGAGTTGTTAAGCATAATACATTGTCTAGAATGTTCTGTTTTTTTCTGAGATTTTCATATAAGTGTTTTCATCCTCTGAAACAAATGAATTCATACATGTATTCTCATTTTTCTCCTTCTTTCCTCATTACCATAGTACAATGACAAACCATTTGTGTCACTGATTACACCTACCTTGCTTAATTCTATGTCTGCAACTGATCTTTTGGAATATTTGGCCTAGTTCCTAGACCTTGTACCTCATATCCAACAAACCCTAATCAAAACCCCACTGAGATAATATCTAGCCTAAAACCCTAATATTCTCCAATCATTTCCATTGGTTGCGAGGTTGATTTTAGAGAGAGCCCTCTTTGATTTGGTAGGGCTAGCTACCAAGTCAAAAGTTGGTATGTTGTTACCTCTTTGGTTTCCTTTCTCATCCTTGGGAAACTAAGGAGTGCTAACATTTTGTGGCCGTTTTCGAGGAGCGAAAGGTCACATTTTCCCTAGGTGTGAACGAGAAGTATCAAATCTGATTTCTAATGGTGGACAGTGATCAGACACGGGAAGGCTAAAATCATTCACCTGGCAACTCCAAATCAGTTTCAAATTTAACTTAAAGACTCCATTGAAGGATGAATCTTACCAGCAGAAACATGAAAAGACAATATGGAAAGGTCATGTATTCAAATTGGAATTTTATCCAAGACATAATATGATTTATTTTTAATTATTTATTCTCTTTTCCTGAGAATGTCAAGAAGGTTTTCCAATGTATACTATATTTGAGAAAATATCACAGACCTGCATTTGATTCCTTTCCTTTGAATATTGTGAATATAAGTTCTCCTTACGCTTTTGATCTTGGTCAAGACCCTTCTTCTGAAACTTATGTTGATTATATTCAACTTGATGAGCCTCAAGAGACGAAGACTAATTTTACAACTTTTGTACATACTCCTACACCTTTTAAAATTATAGATAGATACAAACCTCTCATATTACCTCCTATACTCCATGATTTCCCTGAAAATTATTACAAATATCTTCCGAGGTCCCCAGGTTTGGTGGAGAATATGGTAACATCACTGCTGAAAAGCACATTCAAAGTTTTGAATATTTTCTCGACCTTTTTGAGGTTGGAAGATGATGTCAGTATGAGGATTTTTGCTCTATCTTTGCAAGGCAAAGCTAAGAAATCGTTCAAAAACTTTCCATCTACAAGCATTTTTTATTTCCATCAATTTATTAAAGTCTTCCTTGATAAATGGGTGATCAAGAGGAATCCTTTTTTGATTTTAGAAGAGTATAATCATTTGAAAACTCATCCAGGAGAAACAATGCAACACTTTTCCACCAGATTCAATCAAGTATACTATTCAATGCATGCTGACATAAAAACACCTCCTAGTTTAGCTATCTTATACTACCCAGATGTCTTTGATCCATAAATGGTGTTTCAATTGATAGAAAGGAACACTACAACACTTGAAGAAATGCAAGACAATGCAATAGGTGTGGAAGCTAATATGTTGGTCAAAAGGTCAAAGTTGAAGGGAGAAGAGAGGAAGAACATAGAGAAGGAGCACCTGGCATCTTCAGAAGTGAAACTTGACATTTTGGTAAGCACAATGGAAGAAATGATGTAAAAGATCATCATGAGAGATGAACTTGATGTTCAAAAACACCATGTCCCACTTATTGCAGAAGAAGAAAAGGTTACTGGTCCTAATCATTTTGTTGCTAATCCTTGTTCCCATAGATCGGAAAATGATTGTTTTATGTATTCACTCTAAGCCACATACGAAGATGAAATGAAAATCAGCTCGTGGAGAAGAAATTAGTTGATCCAATGTGCATACTTGATGACATTACTTATATGGATGATTTACTCAAGTATGATTAGTATGATGATGACTATGTTACCGAAATTGAGGCTAACTCTTCAAAGCAATCAACGACATGTTTTTGGGAGGAGGAAGCTTAGTTAAAAGAACTCAAATATAGGAATCATCATATGCATATCAATCATGATGGAAATGAAGAAAATGCAGAAAATTTCAAAGCAAGTGAAAGGTATTTGCCCTTATGTTTCGCTTCATTTCAATTTCTGAGAGAAAACTTTTCCCAAGATTAGAAATCAACATTCTCTCAATTTTGATATTGAGCATGATCAAGACAATGAACTTCTTGATCAGGACGCCTTACACTTGTGTTTTTCCTCATTTGCAAAAAAAAAGAAGAGAAAACTAGTGTAACCCCTTATTGTTATTAGTGAAACCCGCTTATTATATTGGTGTGCCCATGTAGTCCCCATATTGTTATTATTGTGCCCCATAGAAGCCCACTATTTTTATTATTGTGCCCTTACATTATTATTGTTATGTCAGCTCTGATTATATTATGAC
>APFE030185714.1:14126-66078 GCA_000404065.3 Pinus taeda
TCCTATATATAGAAAGGAGGTCTTGTCATTTGTATCATCCAAGAATTGTTCATTTGTGTAATGTAAAGGAGGTTACCCCCTCGAAGAGGTTGAATTCTAAGGCGTGATATTTCTTTTCTATCTTTTTGTGAGCTGGTTTCATAACATTTGGTATCAGAGCTTTGGATTCTAGGGTTTTGCTGCTCCAAACAGTCCATTGTGTAATTTTCGCTATAACTTTTTTTCTGTGATGTTTCAGAAACCAGAAAAAACACTCATTTGAGCCAAAATCGTAGTGAACGTTGGGTACGAATTTCAGATCTTGTTACGCTATATTGTTGGAGATATGATCTGAGGATGTTAGGGTTGTTGCAAGCTCTAGAATTCCATCTCAAACAGGTCATCGCGGAATTTTCTCTATAATTTTCTTTCTACGAAGGTTTAGATTCTAAAATTAAAACCCATTTGAGTAGAAATCTTGGCGAAGCTCAGGCCCAAATATCATATCCTGTTTCACTATATTTTCAGAGATACAATCCAAGACATTTAGGGCTTTTGCAATATCCTGAATTACTTCCCAAACAGGTGACCTTGGAAAATCGTCACAACTTTCCTTCTGAGCATCAGAATGAAGTTTCGTAAGAAGTTACAAAAAGAGGACGACCTGTAGATTTCTTTGTATCAGTTTCAGGTCCGAAGGTTGAAATAATGACACGTGGAACTTCGTACAAGTTCTCTCTTCTAAAAAGGTATATAATCAGGTCATCTTGGGAGATTGTGCATAAATATTTCTTGGAGAATCCAATTTTGATCATACTAGTGGCATTGGAAAGAGGACGCAGAGGGATATCCCAGGTTGTAATTTCAGAACTGGGAGATCCGAAATTACAGAGTTACAGTAATTTCAAGATCAAGCTGCTAAAATCAAGAAAAGGAAATATGAGTAAGTTTGATGGCAAGGATCCGGTAAATTGGATAGTACAGATGGAATAATATTTTGATCTACATGAGATGCAACTGTTACAAAAGTTACGTATTGTATATTTATATTTAGAACCGAATCAATTTTTATGGTATCAAGGGCTTTGTTCTCGTAAACCACTTGTCACGTGGTCAATTTTCACGGAGGAATTGATAGCACATTGAGGACTTTCAAAAATTGAATATAAGGGTAAATGATATTCTAGAGAAGCAAATGATTGATGTCTTCATAGGGACTTTAAAAGATCACATTCAACATGAGGTTCGCCTTTGGGAACCTGATTCATTGGAGAAGGCATTCAGGTTGGCAAGAAAAATGGAAAGCAAAATTATGGCAACAAGGAAGACTACCACTCACAACTATAAATATGGAAGTTTTGTTGCCCATAGCCTTCCACAACCTACAAGGTTGACACCACAACAATTGGAAGAAAAAAGAGAAAAAGGGCTTTGTTACAGTTGTGATAGAAAATACACTAAAGGTCATAAGTGTTCTGAGAAGAAATTAATTTGCATAGATTGTGAAGAGGAGGAAGAAAAGGAACAAGAAATGTCAAAAGAAGAGGATAGCCACCAAGAACAAACCCTAGAGAAAGAATAAATGAATCTGACCGTATCTTGTAATGCATTGGCCATAATTACCACTCCTCAAACTATCAAGATAGAAGGACATATCAAGAAGAAAAAGGTAATAATTTTGATTGATTTAGGCAGTACCCATAATTTTATTCATTGTAAGATAGCCAAGGAATTGAATTTCTTCCTATATCTAGCACCAGAGTGTCGAGCGATGGTTGCAAGTGGAGGAACCATAAATTGCTCTGGAAAGTACCATAATATCAAGCTATCCATGGAAGAATATGTTTTGAATAGCCCAATTCTTTCCATTCCAATAGGTAGTGTTAATGTTGTACTAGGTGTCTAATGGCTACAATCTTTGGGTACAATAGCTTTTAATTTTCAAGAAATTTTCATGAAATTTTCTTTGGAAGGAAAGGAAGTTGAATTAAGGGGTATCATAGGGAAACTAGGAAAGTTAATCAGCTTTGATACCGAATGTTATGAAACCAGCTCACAAAAAGATAGAGAAGATAGATCAATGCCTGAGAAATAAGTCTCTTCGAGGGGGAAACCTCCTTTACATTACACAAATGAACAATTTTTGGATGATACAAATGACAAGACCTCCTTTCTATATATAAGAGTCTAAGGGGTCATAATAAAATCAGAGCCGACATAACAATAATAATGTAAGGGCACAACAATAACAATATTGGGCTTCTATGGGGCACAATAATAACAATATGGAGACTACATGGGACAACAATATAATAAGGGGGTTGCACTAATAACAATAGGGGTTACACTAGTACTATAGAAACCTAACATCTACGATGTTCCTGACACCTCCTAGGGAGATGTCATCCACATTGGAGCCAATGTTAGAGTCTTATAGTCACAATGATCAAAATTACTCTTTTCGCTATTGGTTATAGTCTTAGGTCAAATTATAATATTTTCAAATTAAAATTAATATCTCTCTTGGTTGTCAAATGGTCCTAAGTCACTGTATAGGTGTCATTTCTACTCCCACTCCAAAAATGAAGATAATTTCATAATGATAGGTCATCTCCATATTTTATGAGTCTTTTGATTAATCATGTTCAGTAAAACCCTATCAATCATACTTGCACCTTCTTTCCTCAGAGATTAAGCCAAATTTTTGCTGCTAAGGTTTTTGTTACGCTTTCCCTTTTCCATGGTTCATAACTTCATCCAGGAGTCAAAGTCCTTAGTCTTAAGATTATACCTCCTTCAACATCCTTAATTGGCGATTCTCCATCATTCCCCTCATCAAAATACTTTCAATTCCTTATTTTCCCAAAAACCCTAGAAATCTATTGCACTTTTACCCTAGGTCAGTGTTTTGACCCTTTTTCCCCCTTTTTCTCACTATTTTTGAGAAATTCCACTTCTAGTATTTTCCTAACACCCATACCTATCACCCATAATTTCCTTAGAATTTTTCCTATCCTCCTTCTTCTGCATTCCCTTCCCTAAAGTTGTTTTTCTTTTAGCCCTGTTTTGCATATCAAATCCCTTTCCCTTTCTTGTTTGAAATTAGGGTTTTCTATTTAAAGTGAAGCCAAAAACATGGTGAATACCAGTGAAAGAAGGAAGTATAAGGGAGGAGAGAGTAAATGAGCGTTTGGAGAAGTCATTGAAAGAGGCAAACAGGGATACGACTATGTAAAGAAATATGGCAAGCCAGTACTATGCAAGGAACATGGTTTGCAAAGTTAGGGTTAAAAACGTGAAGAAGAGCCTCAAGAGAACCCTAAGGAAACTCAAGAAGAGGGATAACCTTGAACACTTAGATGATGCATCATTAGTGGTTTGAATGCAAGATAGAGAGCAAAGAAAAGGAGACCAAATTTTGAAATTTTGTATGCACACAGGAAAAAGTACCCTACAGAAACACAACAACTAGTTGCTGCGCTTTTTCTCATAGGGTCAAAAGTCAAAATTTCAAGCATGATTATATATCTAAAGGCATAAGGATACCATAAAACTACTTGAGGATTCTCGAAGAATGATAAATTTGTAGGAAATGATAAAAAAAATGCCATTTTTTCACCTTTCTGCCACCTTTTCTGGACTATTGTTGTGTTTCTGAACACTTTGTTTTGGAATCAGTTTTGAGCGTGCTTACATGATCAAAAGATCAAGCTAAAGTTGTTGCACTTCTGTTGAGGAGTTGTTGTGTTTATGGGTTATTTGTTGCGTTCTTGTGCCTTAAACTTTTTCACTATATTGTAAATGGTAAATGTCAATTAATTTGATGTAAATAGTTGTTACCTGAGTTTACCTAAGTTATATGAGTTTGTTAGGGGTTACTAGAGTAAATAATATTGTAATTAATGCTTTGAGAAATAAGGTCAATCAGTTAGCTAAAAAGGGGAAAGTTGTTTTTAATTCCCTTAGGATTTGGCAGTGATAGGATAGGTTCATGAATCAGTTTCTATGGAGAAGGATTCGACCCCTTAGAGGGGAAATATTGCTTGTATTTATATGTATTCAAAAACAAGTCTAAGGGAGGGGTTGGATACTTGAAGCTTATACTTTTAAACTAGTGTATTTGACTTTTTGCAGAGACATCATATACAGTTGCAGCTATTTTTGTGGGATTCAGGTGTTGCGGTTAGTGGCACTGTTTTCTCTAGTGTTTCTTATGCATTTGATTTTAAATGTTTTAGGAAACCATCTATGTTTCTTCTCATGATTATCTTTTAAGTTGTTAAACAGAATACATTGTCTAGAATGCTCTATTTTTGTCTGAGATTTTCATATAAGTGTTTTCATCCTCTGAAATAAATGAATTCATACATGTATGCTCATTTTTCTCCTTATTTCCTCATTACCATACTACAAAGACAAACCATTTATGTCACTGATTACACCTACCTTGATTCTATGTCTACAATTGATCTTTTGGAATACTTGGCGTAGTTCCTAGACCCTGTGCCTCTTATCCAGCAAACCCTAATCAAAACCATATTGAGATAATGTCTGGCATAAAACCGTAATATTCTCTAGTCATTTCCATTGGATGTGAGGGTCATTTCAGAGAGAGCCCTCTCTCATTTGTTAGGGCTAGGCACCAAGTCAAAAGTTGGTATGTGGTTACCTATTTTGTTTCCTTTCTTAGCCTTGGGAAACTAAGGAGCGCTAACATCAAGTAATTGACATGATATGATAAGTTACATAGATATTTGGATGTGAGGAAATATTTGTGAAATATAAGCCTTATGTAAAACATAAAAATGAGGTTAGGTACAATTATTTTTAAATGAGGTGATATATATGCATAATATTATTGAACCTTCAAACACTCTTTCAAAGCAATGTCATGGGAATAAAATAAGAGAAAGCTTCAACATAAAGGAATATTGATGCAGGCATAAACTGTCCCCCACTAAATCCTCACAACATAAAAAAATAGCAAACAATATAGACTCAAACTCACACCACAAAAGAAGCAAGCCAACAAAGTTTTGTTTTATAATTCCCCCATAGGGAATATTCATATTAATCACACATATACACTCAATAATGTTACAAATATTACAAATGTTCTCCTTATATGTTTTAAGGAAACTATACAACCATAATCAAAATTAGGAATTAATTCTTTAACCATCTCCTAAAATCTCTTAAGAAATCTCCACCAAATCCTCTACCTATCTCCATGAATCTCTCCTCAATTTCTCCATGGTTTTCCTAACAATCTCATCCCTATATTCACTCAATTCTCTTGATTTCTCATCCCTATGTACACTTTATAGAATAAGTCTACATAATTATTATATTTTCATTATATCATTCATAAAAAATTGCAAATATGTCTCATTCTCTCACACTCCCTTTTACTAATTATTTGTAATATCTTTTTTACCACTTGGTCCTAGAACTCGTTCCTTCGTATTTTCTTCACACGTTCCATGGTCTTCTTTACACACCATCCACATTCTTGCAAAATACACCTCGTCTTGAAGTTCATATAAATTAATTACCATCCACCAAAATACATGGGTTTCCAACCATTGTATCCGTTGGTTCTTTAAGAAACTCTTTCCCATACATGATTCATCAATATCCTTTGTGTTGAAAATGCCTTTTTCCTATACCAGTATTTTCCCTTTCCATCTATGCCATCATCTTTCACCTATATTTATATCGTACCCATGAGCCTATTGTTGATGCTCCTGCCTCAAATACTCAACATCAAAACCATTATAACTGGTACATATGGACCTTTATGGGCCAACAAGAACACAAAGTTTACAAGGTGAAAATTACTTCATACTACCCATTGATGATTACTCAATAAGGACATGGGTTGTGTTCCTCAAAGATAAATCTAAGGAATTTGAGAATTTTAAATATTTCAAAGCATTGGTTGAAAACTTAATTGAATTGAAAACCAAGTGCTTAAAAATAGGAAAAGGAGGTGAGTTTATATCAAATGGTTTTGAAGGATTTTGTGAGCTTCATGGAATAAAGAGACAACTTTCAGCTACAATAACTCCACAACATAATGGAACGTTAAAAAAGGAAGAATAGAAGCATACAAGAGAGTGCTAGAACAATGTTGAATGAAGCTAAGCTATCATTTTCTTTGGAGACAAGAAATCAACAACACAATTCACATTCTGAATAGATGGCAAATCAAAGTCAATAACAAGAAAACACCTTATGATTATGGAATGGTAAACTAGAAATAGATATATAATTCAAAGTTTTCGGGAGTAAGTGCTACATAAAGGGAGATTATTAGGATTTGGGAAAATTTAACTCCAATGCTCATGAAGGTATCATTGTTGGTTATTCATTTAAAAGTAAGGCTTATAGACGTTACAATAATGAATTGCACACATTTCTAGCAAGTGGAAATTTAAAAGTGGTCGAAGAAAGGCCTCAAAAGGAGAACTCACAAACAAATGAACATCTAAAAGGGAGGAGATACAAAGAAGGAACAAAGCGTCAAGATACAAAGGCACCATATAGATTTTCCAAAAGAATCATTCAAAAAATCTAATTCTTGGTGATAAAGATATGTAAATGCATGCTATAAGAAGATTAGCAAGTGGACCATAAATAATATAGATTGGATCATTATATTATTTTTCATCCATATTTATGCCTTTAGAGTGGTAAAATTAGAGGGATAATCTCAGAGGACCATTTCTACCAGTGGGTCCTAGTTTGACAAATTAGGGTTTAAAACCTTCTGGAGGTAGTTTGAGGAATTTAATGAAGTTTCTCAGGGACCAAAAACTCTCAACTTATGCCAAACCCCTTGGAATTATTCTACACTCAAATACCTTTCCAACTGTGTCAGAAAAACCTCAAATAGAGTCTATATGCAAAAGTTATGCCACCCGAAAGTTGACCTTCCTATTTTGTCCACCAGGATTCAAGAAGATGCCACGTCAGTCACATTACTCACGGAAAATGGGTTATCCATGTGGGCCCTGTTATCTCAAAATCAAAACCTGATAGGTTGCTGGTCAGGTTGACTCTAAGTAACTATTTTAGACCAATCTTTTGACTAAGGCTTAGCCTCCTTAGCCTGAGAGGGCTCTCTCAAAGGGTTATTGATTTTGACTATAAATAAGATGGCTAACTCTTGTGGAATAACATTAACAAATTTGATGGCTGGATAAACATTACATAAGTTTCCATTGGGCCTATGGAGTCAATCATACTTCAGTAAACTATGGCACTGCCTTTACATAGAAGTCAGGGCACTTAGCATTTAGATATTCAGAACACAACTCATATAAAACCACAGTTCATACATGCATACAGGAAGTCAGAGCACAATCAGTGAATTCTGAGTGATTACACATATATGCAACTGTAAAAGAGATTAAGGAAAGAACCAATCACACATTCTAAACATGAAAATCCTTCATGAATCCTGAGAAGAAAAGCAGACAACTTATATTACTGAAAATGGTCTTTACATAAGCTAAAACAGTACTTCTGTTATCAAATTTCCAACCCTCATTACATTGTTGTTTCAGTTATATATAGAATCCTTATTCTAACTAATTCGAGCTTCTTCCTCCAGCATGAGGGGAAATTAATAACTCGATCCTTATCTCTAATGACACCTATCAGCTATTTAACTGACTATTAAATACAATAAAGTGCTGTCTGGAATTTTTAGAAAGTTCTAAATTAACTAGGACTTTAACTCCCTTTCCATGCCATAGTGGCCACTCCTCGTTCTTTGACACCTGGTCCTCTTTCAAATTGGATAAGCTGGATATTTAATAATCCATCTTGACCTTTAACGTAGAATCTATAACTGCCCAGTAGTAGTAGGAGATGTCCCCTGCTTCTCGGTCCCTGTTTTCCTCAATTTGCTCGAATGTATATAACAGCATGTTCGAAGCCTTTAATAACCCAAAATATGGAACACTGTCACGTTTTTTAAGTGCTGTAGGCTGCATTGACGGACATGTGGGTAGGCAAAAGTTCCTTGTATGCAATTCATTAAATGCCTTTTGAACGGTGATAAAGGGACTTTATAACAGAAACTTTAGACTTAGGTTAAAATATTTCACCTTTTTAAATGGACACCTGTTTTGGTCTGAATGGCTATTGTAGCTCCATTTGATGTCTTGTGTACCCTTAAGGTGTCTCTCTTTCAAAATCCCCGTTCATAATACAAAACAACTGCTTTGCGTTTAAAATCATCACCTACAGCAGTTTCGTAGCGCGCTACAAAACTGCTGTTTTATTTAAAACAGCTTGCCTTTAACCCGAAAACTTTATCTCCCAAAAATCTGATTGCCAAAAACTCCCTTTGGTTTTTCATCTGTATAGTAGGGATTTACATGTATTCAAAATAATAAGACTAAGCAAAATTAACAAAAATATGGAACAAAACCTTTCCTGAAAAGAGAATTCATTTTGTATGTAACTGGCCTAGCTGTGCCTTCAGTTCTCTAGCAGCTTTGCTCAGTTGGTTTATCTCATCTTCAGCTGCTTCTATTTGGCTCTTCATGGCTGCTACATAATCTTCTTGAGATGTGATGACTGTTTTGTTTGCGCTGCTCTTTTGCCGAGGTCGTGTCCCTTCCCCTGTTTCCTCTGTTCTGGGCAGTGCTTCCTGTGCTTGCTGGAATTTTCTTGTCATAGGCCTTCTAGGTTTAAAAATAAATTCTTGGGCTGGCTCATCAAATTTAAGCCTTTTTGAGGCCTTGGTTTTCTTAACACTTTCTTGTGGTGACTGTGTCAAATCAATTTGAATTGGTTTAGACTGCTCTAATTCAATGGCCTGTAATAAATCATTCAAGCTTGCCTTAGACACTGGGCTTTCTTCAACAGCTATAGCTTTACCTTTTTCCTTATTCATTTGGCTTCTTGTCCTTACCCTTGAGACTGCTTCAGATTTTCCTGTTTCAGGTACAGTCTTCTTACCCTGAGTTTTTTCCTTTGTTGATTGCTGAGGTTGTTCTTGAATGATTAGTGGCTTCACTGGTTTTCTTAACTGTGACTTGGTTTGCTTTTTAACTCTTACTTCCTTTTTAAGCTCAGCTATGGTGAATTCTCTAGCTGGTTGTGGAGTAAGGCCAGTCTTGCTTTGGAATCCAGCCATAAAAATAAACGAATTCCAGTCTCTGCCTATCTTTTGGAGGCCATCTAAAACTAACAACTTAATCAAACCATGATGAAATAAAGAGCTTTCACAGTCCTCTTTCCTCAGCTGCACCTTATCACACATCTTACTCAAACTGCGAAATAAATAAAAAGGAATGTCTATGGAAACTTTCCCGGTGAAATGCAAGATCTGTTTAAAATGGTAAGAATAAACCTTATTGTACCTTCCTTCACAGGTTAAATATTTCTGTATGCAGGTGAGAAGAAGAGCATAATGTTCCTTGACATAATGTCTGGGCACTGCTTTTGTTAAATCTTCATTTACATATGCCTCTTTTAAAAGCTCCTTACACAGATTCATATCAAATTTAAAATTTTTAAACCATTCTTCCCGTCCTCTTGGGATCTCTGTTACAGCAGCTATTACTTCTGGGGAAACCTGTACTTCTAGCATGGCTATCTTTGAATTTAAACCAGTGAAGTTTAGCGCAAATTCCTTAGTTACCTGTGCATGTCGCCCTTGTAGCTTTTTGCAGAAGTTCTAGCACCCGGCATATTTGAACGCTTTCTTCACACCTTCATGCCTCAACGCTATGTCCAGGCCTTCAGGTTCATTCCTCTAACATTTACCGGATCTGTGCTCTTTTCTCTCCATTTTTCCTTTGAGATCTTCACGTCCAAATTCTAACAGCTCCGGTCGGGATGGTGATTCAGCTCTTTTTTATTTTATTTTTTATTCAGCCTCGCTTGTAAACAGGCTCGCTTGAAATCAGCCTCGCTTGAAATTCAAATTGAAACGCTTCAATGCATAATCAGGCAGACTGGTCACTCATGCAGCACTTACGACCATCATTAAGGTGTATGCACGGTAAAATCTCTCGAGAATGATATTTCGGTGCATATCAACAGTCTATTGGTGGAGTAGTGGCAAATGAACGTTCAAACATGATACAAGAGGTACGCAGACTGACATGAGTAGACAAGAATGATGAATCACCTACGGACTTGACATTTCGGGAAAGATTCGCTGCGAAATGCACGAATCCATGATTTCACAGCGCTGTTAGTTATATTTTTTAATGATGCGCTGCGAAATTGCCTAATCATGACGCGCTGCGAAAATGCTAGACCATGATTGCGCTGCGAAATGGGCAAATGAGATTACGCTACGAAATCACTAAAAGAAACGGTGACTCGGATAATACAAGACATGACTATGGAATAATGATGAGTGGAGGAAAACCAATAGGAGCGGAGTATGATTTAAGCTAAAAACCTTTAAAACTCCAAATCCTAAGTGAGACAAATAAAAATGAAACCAACTTTAACATAGACCTTTGTCATCAAACTAGGGCATGCAATTATATGCATCAAACTTTTAGTTCTAAGTGATAACACCCTGGAGCAAAGTTCCAAGCCAAGTCTTTGAGTAGATCTCGTAAAATCGCAGTCGAGTCTTTCACTTAATCTCGTAAAAGAACCTTCATTCCATCCGCTTGATAACCATGAATAGTCTACTTAGGTGAATGTAATGAAGCTTGGGGGGGGTGCACCTAATGGTAAAGTTAAGTTTCCCTATAGCTTATCTGAAGGGAATCACCCCATTCACCTTTGTCTATCTGGAAAAAGCCAAATAGGTGTTGGATAATTGTCCTGCTTCACTGCAACGACTTCCATCTGGTTACAATAAACTCTCCCTTTCATCATGCTCGGGGCACGCAAACCAATTCCAAGCATAGTTTTTTGTTTCGAGCTTGTGTAAACATGAAACTGAATCTAAGCACAGTTCCCTATGGTTCAAGCTTGTCTAAAAATGAACCCATTTCTAGTTTAACCCTTGTGATTGCCATTCTATTAGCCTATTTCATCAAACGAGCCTTGGTTGTTTTCGTCCCATCGCCACCATTCCTTTGGTCAATCATACACATTCACTTAGTTGTTTTACCTTTGTTGAGGGACAATTGCAATGAGTGGTCTTATTAGCCATCCTCTTCACATAAATCAACATGTTTTGAGAAGTTCCAACATTGCCAAAACCAGTTGCTACCCTAGACACCACTCGTTGCTCAAACTGGAGTCCTCTTTAAGCTCTTTTCAAACTCTCTAAACATGAAAAGACTACAAATCACTTGCCGTTTCTACCTCATTAATGAATTAGAATCGATATCTACTAAGTATAGTTCTACCTCTTCTTCAGGTTAAGATAGATTAACTATGAAAAAGGTACTCGTTGGTCAAACATGATCAATAAGTTCTCCCTTGTATTGTTTTATGCTTTTTTGGGCTTGAGAGACAAATGTACGAAAAATAACTTGTGGAGTTTCCTTTTAGTCCCTTTTTAGACTCTCTAAATGTGAAAATGACCGAGTTATCTTTGTCATTAAACACGTCAAAAACATTAAATAGCGACAAACTTGTCCATCTAGACAAGACTGAGTTTCACCTTTCCTAGACTCGTTAAAACATCAAATAGCAATGGATTCACTGAAGGGTGGAATTATACAACAAGCATATGTTATCCTCCTCAAACTTGATAAAAAATAAAGAGGTACTGGTCATAAATGAGTGGGGAAAATGTGAAAAAGCAAGGAACACTTTATGGTAGCAGGTCGCTGTTGAACATGACACTTTCACCTCATCAACATGACTATGTGGGTTGGGTCATTAAGCTTGATGGTTATCGCACCGTTGGTCTATCATACCATCCATCATTTTGCTTTGGGTCAATGCTACCAATTCACTTCAGTGTCGCCAATATGTTCAAGATAAGTCATTCAATTCAAAACTTTATCCATTGCAATACAACAAACCCTCATTTTCATGCCTGCCATTCCTGAACCTTGTGTCTTCAGTCAAAGTTTCATCTCAAAAATCATTTACCCCATTTTGTGTTGTTGATGTGGGATATATCAAGGCCCTCCTGCGATGATTTGCATTTTGTCAACATCAGCACATCATCCAGGAAGTTGACCTAGAAACAACCCTTTAGTACATTGAGGCTAGCATACATCAATGGCAGGTTTCTCGCTTCCGGCGATAGGTTGGCATCAATGGCTTTCGACTGAAAGACTTCGTTTTGTGTTTGACATCAAATCATATATTCACACCATGCGAAATGTACTGCAATACATTGGGGGTCATTATCATAATTGGTGATTCCTCTCATGTCTGTTAATGGCTCACATCATTGGCTGGTAATCAGATGATGTCTCTCCATGTTAAACTTCAGATCAACTATTCACATGGTTAGACTTGTACTTGAGTGAAAGATTGGACGAGATTGAAGACACCGGATCTAGTTTCATCCATTTGAACTGTGATATATTTAGGAGTACTAAATCAAATGTACAATTGCCTTACATTCATAGTAATCCATTCATGGTCTACATCAATAGACGAATATATTTGTACATGTAATGAAATTTTATAAGTTTGACCATGGGTATGCCTTCCCTCAGCTAGATAATGAGAAAAAATTAAAGTATCATGATATTTATATTGTAACTGATGCAAGTCACCTTCCCGTTCGACACCTTCTCTCCAAAGTGGTAAATAACCTCACTCGACATGGTTATTTTTGACTTCATGCTTTAGGAGGAATCTCTTATAGGAAAATTTGGGCACATCAATCCCAACTTCTAGATCAGTGATATTAGGGTCCATTAATCCCTAATTTAGTTGTTGTCATTCCCTAATGAAGTTAACCTACATCATGCTTGCTTTCCAAGAGTTTCATCACACCATTCATTCAAAAAATGTCCCTAATGAGACCATTGCAGGTAGCCTTCTATCTAGCTAGCAATGAATGGTAGGCACTACACTGTCAGGGTGCTATGCATAGCACCTGGCCTTTGTATCACCTACGATGGGCGAGATCCAACGAATTTTTCAAATGAACCCATTAGATTCCTTATCCAATGGATGCTTCTATATGTTTCTAGAGGGATTGGGCTCACTTTTGGATGAGGAAGGAGATGAATGAACCTTAATCCATTATCCCTTCCTCCATGGAACCACTTCCCAAATATGGCAAAGCATTCATGAGGGCCATTAATGGCCAAACCTCCTCTTTTTAGCTATAAAAGGACCAAGCATTCAAGGTTGGTTTAAGGTTGAGAATTCCTAAGCTAAGGAAATGCTACTTGGATGACATTAGTAGAAAGAGTAATATTATCATTTCAAATTGTTGTTTCCATGAGGAGAGAAGGGATTGAACCTGGGAGGATGACGCTGAATCAGACATGCATCTACATGGGTTGTAATATTCCTCTCTATGAATAAAGAGTTCTATGCTTTATCCCATTCATGTGTTATGAAATGTACAGTGTATTTTTTATTCTATAATGTATTTAGTTAAGATATCGATATGTATGCTTTGATGGTTTTCTATCTCGGCTTGTGTGCAGGTACCTTTCAAGCGAGTTAAGCAAAGAAGGGAGTGAAAAAAGCGGTCAAAGGGAAGAGGGATCGAGTGAGAGATCCAGGTTGTTACTTTTTCTCCTCTTTCTTTTATCTGTTAGCTATAGGAAAGGCAATAGAATTACTTTAACTTTTATTCTAGACTTGGTACTGGGTCTAAGGGTTAGTCGTTTGAAAAGACACTAAATTTTCCCATAACAAGCTTCAAATAAATAAGTTAATAACATGTGTGATCTATTTGGTATGATTGTAGTTTATGATAACCTCTTTATTTCAGAGTTTGAGGTATTTAAGTTTTAGAATACATTTAAAAGATGATATTTTGGGTATTAACTGCACCTTCTTTGGAGACATGAGTTGTAGTGTAGGGTTTGGTACCTTTCCATTAGATGTGGTTGGTGATGTGAAGACTACTCAACCTTTAGTAAAGGTTCATACTCACTCTAACAAGCCTATGGATGGTTGTTTACAAGGGGAGACCCCTCTCGACTTAGCTCATTGGATTCTTTGTTTTTCCATGCTATTTTTTGTTCTCAACTTTCCTCTCCAAGGGGTTGACAATATTTTCGTCATTTATTTTACATGGCAGAGTGAAAGAAGAAGAATGTTGCTTGTCTCCATAACTTTTCGATTTCTGTAAGTTACAAATAGAGCGAGTCCAATTCTATAGCCAACATACTAGTAGCCTCTTGATACACCTTTAGTGAGCTATGGATAGCTCTCACCCATGATTGTAGCTCAATGAAATGGAATCCAATATCTCTACCACGAAAGAGTCCAATTTTATGCCCGAGACACTAGTTGAAATGGAATAGTTATAAGGGCAACAATATCCATTTAGGATTTCCATTTTTGTTGCAGGTTCATCCTAATATTAATATATAAAAGAAGTTTCATTAATATTTATGGTTCAATTCTTTTTCATGATCCTATTTCTCCAAAGGATCTCTAAATGATATCTTTTTTTGTTGAATTTTTTTTGGTATAAGCTATGGTGATACCTTTAAATATGAGGTGATTTTAGATGAAATTAGAAGTGGAACAATTAGTTGGGGTTTGAATTTCCTTTGTAGTAGCAGGCTACATGAAATTTCAATATAAATGTTTTCATGTGTCCCAACATAGAATAATATTTGAATGTAAAGGTTCATTATGGGTGGTATGCTTTCTAGCTCTTCAACTCATTAAATTCTTTGTTTATTCATGGTATTTTTTGTTTTCAACTTTCCTTTGGCAAGGGGCTGATACTATTTTCTTTATTCATTTCTCATGGCCCAATGAAAGAAGAAGAATGCAGGACACAACTTTTCCATTTTGCTAAATTACATATGAAAACAATCCATTTCTATAGCCAAGAGAGTAATAGCCTCTTGATACACCTTTAGTGAGCTATGCATGGAGACCTTGGATGAGGGTAGAACTACAATCTAGGTTTTTGAACTAAGGAGTTGGTTGTTACATGCGTTTAAAATATACCCCTTTTCCTATTTGATCATTGTTTTCATACTAATGTTTTCTATTCTAGATCATTTGTTTAAAATTTGTAAGTCTATCTAAATGTATTCATGATTTGGAAGGCATAATTTGATGTAAATAAAGCTTCTATATATTCAAGAAATACCTTTCCTAGAGTGGACAATGATGTAGTGCAAAAATTTATAGGTTGACAAATTCTTTGTTCCTAGTGTTTGAATTATTATCTTCAATTTATTGGTTATATCATTGTTTCCACTTCTTTGAAACTTAAATTACTTTTTTCACATTTTATGCTCATGTTTCTTGGGCTATACTGATCTCATTTTTTTTTGGTTTGCTCCAAATATATTTAGGCCTATGCCTTAAAGTTCTTTTGGCTCCATCAAAGTAAAAATGAGAGAGCTCATATAGGCCAATTTGTGAAGGAGAAAGAAAACACCTCCACATTGTCTATGGAGTAAAAAAAAATGCAATTGGTCAATTCTCGTCAAGAAAATATTGGTTGGTATGTTTACTTATTTGTGTCCTACTTCTATATGATTAGTCGTAGATGGAGTGTCTCATGACATGGACATTAAATAAAAAAGGAAAACTATCTTTTTTTATTTGTTGGAGAGGGTTTGTAAATGGAGTTTCTCATGACATGGACATCAAATAGAAAAGGAAAACTATAGTATTTTACTTGTTGGAGAGGGTTCTTTAAATTTCCATTCATGGTGGGTCCATAAATCTTATATTTAAATCAATAAACACTATAAAACAAATCAATAAAGAAAATCTTGTATAGATCCTCCTTCCCAGCCTATTGATGAGATTTTGTAAAAAAAAGGCCCTTAAATTTATTGGAGACTACTTAGGTAAATTCCTTAGAATAGTTGAAGCCAAGGGAAGTAGCATGCTACGTTGTTACAAAATTCCCTTAATCTCCATTATCTCCAAACCATTCTTCAAAACAATGTGCATAGACTTCTACCACAACTCCATGGACTAGAACCTTTGAGAAGAAAATTCAACATGTTTGACAACATTATCAACATTGGCAACATTCCCATGTCCAAAACAATCCTCTACTATAGCTCGACGAGGTAGAATCTTCTAGAAGACGCCACATTCACAAGATCTTAAATGAGGAAACTTCTTTGACTATTTAGCTATAATATTACTAACATAAGTTGTGAAAAGGGCTTAGGCACAATTGAAAGAATAAAATTCAATAAATATAAAGTTTTTATTTATATATTCAATAAATTTAACTACATTTTAGACTAAATACATGTATATCATTATTACAAGGATTAATAAAAATTTATATTGAATATATTCCATAAAATTTTATATTCAATATTTTGCATGGATAAAATATGATTCAAATTTGACTAATATTAACTAGAACAAACTCTTATTGTAAATGAAAAAAAAAATATTTATATTTATTAAATTCTTTAAAATAAGTTTAAAATTAAAAAAAAAATCTAAGTAAAGTAAGTAATCTTAAAATATACTATAATATAGTAATTTTAAGATAAATTAATGTCCTATAACATTTTGAATAGGTCAATTTACATTAAATAAAAATTAACATTAAATTAAATTAAAAAAAAAATGAAAAAAATTGATCTTTTAGGGTTGGGTCAATTAGTGGAGTTCTCATGGCTAACACACCTAGTTTATAGGAGGCCAATTTTCTTACATGTTGAGAGGGTAAGGTACAAGTGATTTGCTTTTACTAGATTTGGGGCATATTTTATGGGAAAAAATAAAAATAAAAATAAATAAGGTAAACTATCCAATAGCTTGATTCTATATTTCTTAAAAAAGTAAAAGAATATTAACTAGTCCATGGTAAGAAAAAATAAAAAAGTATTATAAAATATTCAATTTATCATTGAATCTCTTTACAAATTTTAACACGCATGTTTTGTCATATATATATATATATTATATATATATTATTAAACCCTAAACCTACAAAATACTACCAAGTAGTTAGAGAATTTTAATATTAAAAACTTGAAAAAAAATAAAAATAAAAAATATTTAGGCTCTTCCTATAATTTTATAATTTTGTTTTTTAAGTCATATAAACCAAACAAATAAATAAATAAACAAACCATTTTCTGCAACTAACCACTAGAAAACAACCCATGTTATAGTATACCAAATCAAACGCACAAAATCATGAACGGTAGTAATCCTATACTAAATATCCTATACTACACAGGGTAAGTATTTATTATAAAATCTTCAACTCTCTATGGAAATCATTATCAAATTTCACGAATTATAAGATGAGATTTAGTTAATTTAGTCGCATCCATGAAGTCTGCTCCTAAAATTAATCTCCCGGGACAAATCACAACGATGAATAGTCAGCCACACCACTAACTAGGAGGTGACCTCGCTTAAAATGGAGAAACCCTAACAAAAAGGACGCAGTTTAAAATGGGAAGCCCAACATGAATAGTTACCGACACCACTAACTAGTAGGTGACCCCGCTTAAAATGGGGAAACCCTAACTAAATGGACCCTGCCCAAAAATGGAAACCCTAACTAAAACGATATCTAGTCAGAATTATATATATGTAATGATTTTGGACAACAGTAAACCAACGTGATCTTTAGATCTATCGGGTAAACGTCGGGTTTCTGTAAATCACACCTCCGACTCAGAGCAGAGACAGTTTGAAGTGAAAACAGGAGGGCACAAATTATGGCTGAGAGGTTCTGGGAGGATGCCGGAATACTCGAGGATTTGTCCAAAGAGGAAGACTCGTCTCGGGAATTAGGTTTTAATCTTCCAACTGGAGATTTTATCCCTGGTTCGGAAGACAACATCGCCAACAGTGGAGCGAACGAAAGGGCCTGGGGTGAGGGCGGTAGCATTGACGCCGACAAGGCTGATGAGGAGCTCTCAGCAGAGGGCGGACCTCGAGTCACTCGAAGGCCACGCGGCAGGCCTCTGGGTTCCAGGAACAAACCCAAAGGTCCTCTGCATGGAATACGTGAGATAACAGAAACAGCGAAATGTCTGACACTGGAGATCCCGAGTGGCTTGAACGTGACAGATATTGTGAATCGTTCATGGGTAGTTCCAATCTCGGAGTAGTCGTTATAGGTGGGAGAGGGAATGTCACCAACGTCAACCTTAGTGAGGCATTCCATGTAGGGGGCATGGTAGATAATAAAGGGCCATTTGAAATTATATCCCTGACAGGAGCATTCCCGCGCGGCGTTGATACACGGGGAGGTACAGGACTCAAAGTCACTCTAACAGACGCCCAAGGTAATCACGTTGGAGGCAATGTGGTAAGCCTCATAGCGTACGGGACCGTCTTGGTTACTCTTAACACAATCATGAACATCAACAGGGACGTGCTAAATGAGGAGCATCCGGGACTCTTGCCTTCTCCAGCTGTAGTTCCTGCGCAGCAGCACTTTCAATCACCGAATATGATGACAATGCAGCAACAAATTGGCATCCAGTCACCATCACCCACGTTGATGACAGTGCAGCAGCACATAGGCTTGGTTCCTGCGAATTATATTGCCATGCCGAATTTGGCAATAGGTGCAGTAAGGTCTCACTCCCATGAACTAATTCACAATGTTATGCCGAATCTGGAAATAGGCGCAGTAAGGTCTAATCAGCAGGATCCTATGGATAGCGTTATGCGGAATCTGGCGATGGGTTCAGTAAGGCCCAACTACCCTGAGCTTATGAATAATGTTATGCCGAATATGGCAATAGGTTCAGTAACGCCCAATTCCGAGGAGCCTATAAATAATGTGTTTGGTAATAGGTTCAATAACGCCCAACTCCCATGACATGATCTACGGTCAACGGCCACAACACTCGTGGTTTTAGATTAACTCGCTCAGTTCCATTTGTCATCTTTTGCATTCAAATTCTGCACAACGTCTGCATGTGTGGTTTTAGAATAACTCGCTCCGTTCTATCTGTCACCCTTTGTACTCAAATTCTATGTAATGTGCGCATGTTTTGCTGCACCATAATAGCAAAAGGAAAGAATTTTTTTTTTCAGTATTGTACTTGTGTATTGTATCTATTGTTGCACGATAATAGCAAAAGGTAGAAAAATATTGTCAGTATTCTTCTTCTATGAAATTTTGTTATGCTAGTTGCCAAAGTTTTGCTAGATATTTTTTTCAAAGTTTCTTGAAGTTCAGCTTCATAATCTCAGTATATGTGGCATTATCAATACAGTTATTAGTCCCTGTCATTTGTCAATGGCCATTGACTATGGTAATGGGTTTGCAATGTTATTACATTAATTTGCTTGTTTGTTATTAGTCTTACTTATAAATCAAAGTTTTCAAAAGCATATGGTTTTACTATTTTATATAAACCAAAGTTTCCAGGAGCATATAGTTTTGTCATCTTATTTAGCCTCTTCCCCAGACTGAGAAGCAAAAACCATATGCTATGTGTACTTATTTCGGAAATTTGAAACTAATGAAAACTAATGCTAGCATTAGTTTCATAGTTGAACAGATATTAAATGCTATAGTGGTAACCAAGTTCCCTTCTAATTACTCGTGTGCATTGAACTTGCCATATAGCCCAAGCTTTGACAATTCGACAACAAGACCGGTGATGCATGAAAGGGAAATTCGACAATCCAATAATAAGCCTGCTTCCCACATGCTGTGATGGCTAGCCTGGAAGTGGAAGTTGATTTCCTGTCTATTTTCCTTTTGCTGCATCCGCCATGCCTGGAAGTTGATTTTCTGTTGCACTCCGCTATCTTTGTTGGGGCTGGAAGATGATTTTCTATTTCAGGACCTTAACCTGAGCAGAGCTCTGCTATGCGGCCTATTCTGCGTAATGCCTGGCCTCTTCTGGTGTTGCTGCACGCACGGTTTGGACCAACTTGTCAACCTGGTCCATTAGGTCAGAGAGATGGGAGTTTCACCAGTGATAACCCTGCCTCTCCCGATGATAGTGAGCTTTTCTAAACTGGAGCTAACCGAGAGAGCCAGAGGACGACTGCTGAGACAGCCAACCTGCTACAACAGCATATTTGGCATAGAATTTGGGATAGTGTTATCTTCAACAACTAATGAGTTATTTTAAAGAAATGCTATTTTTTCAAAATGTCAACTCACCACAGGCTTATTCCCTGCTTTAATGCAATTATTCTAAACCTATCAACAAATATATTCTTTGAAAGCTTAAATTTGCAGCAAAAGAAATTTTCTAATCTTATCTTTCTCTCCCATCATTCCTCACTTGCCTAGTGTTTCTGTCTCTCGTGCAGCTACTTTCTTGTTCATGCAGACACCAGCCCCAAATATATTCTTTGAAAGCTTAAATTTGCAGCAAAAGAAATTTTCTAATCTTATCTTTCTCTCCCATCATTCCTCACTTGCCTAGTGTTTCTGTCTCTCGTGCAGCTACTTTCTTGTTCATGCAGACACTAGCCCCAGATCAACTCTTTCAATTCTCCATACTATACAATTTATTGTAGTATCTAGATGTGGCAGAAACAATCATTCAGAGTTTGCAGAAAACGTAGTCTAGTTTATTAGGGAAATCAACTTTCAATATATCAAATATATCAAATCACTACAAACCAGAGTTTGCAGAAAACGTAGTCTAGTTTATTAGGGAAATCAACTTTCAATATATGAAATATATCAAATCACTACAAACCAAAGTTGTCACAAATGCAAAACGCATACATTTCAAGTGGAACAAGAAGGTAAAGATCCATACAAGATGGTTGTGGCATTACTCTTGTGGTCCTAATACGAGTGGGAGCATTCTTCTCTTCTTTAAGGTACTCGTTATCTTCTTCCTTGGTGACTTTCGATTGATGCCGGCCTCTGTCCCAAAAAAGGCATAATTAGTTTTATTTTTTAAATTTTGGTGGCATCTTTCTTTTCAGATAGATTCCTCAAATATTAAATGCACATTGCCCCTGGTTTTTAATCTTTTGCTGCACCAGGACCCCTAGCAAAATGAGTAAATATCTCTGTTTGTTGCAAAATGGGCTCCAATCATCCTTTTGCCAGGTTGTTCTAAAAACAACAAAAACATGTCACAGAGGGATTAACATTAGTACTCTGAGCTTGCTCTTAACTCTGTGGCATATTAAACAATGCCAAAGGATGATGTAGTCTAGAAAGCACATGAAAACATTCATTTACATATTAACAACAGACATAAACTTAAAATCATACCAGAGGAAAGCTTCCAGCTTATGCATGATGTACAGGCTCCAACTACTGTGTAAATGAACAAGGGTTATCGGTGACAAACAATTATCAAATTACCATGTATGCAATAACTGCAGCGTTTTGTTGAGCCAAAATTTCAGAAAGATTCTTCTTTTGAAGCTTCCTAAGTTCTGTAAGCTTCTAGTTTTCACACTTTACAGCCTTTGCACTCGCTGGTTTTTGTTGGGCTTGCAAACCCAAAGATAAAATCCATCCTTTTCGTTTGATTCCAAACCGATTTGTGCAAACTTTGGCTCCTTCACATCGTTGCATCTTGCTCAACCCACCAGCTAACAAGCAAGCTAACCAACCAGTGAGCATCATCAGCAAGCCCGGAGTCTTCCCTTTATTTTGTTTCTCCCAACCTCGTTTTAGTAGCTCCGTCAAGCCTCACCACCACGTCAAGCACCTGCGCCACCAACATTGTTGTTCACGCTGAGAGCACCAGACACCGAGGGGAGGTTGCACTCCTGAGTAGCTCTTTGTCCTACCTAACCTTCTTATGCTAATCGTCTCCGACTTGCATTTTCATGATTTGGGTTGCAAACCTAAAGCCCATACAGGTCGAACATTAAAAAAATAATACCCAAAGCTTTATAAGCAGCTCAGACCAAGTGGATGGGGTGCGGCCGGAAGGCTGCAATGGCTAGAGGGAGGACTAGACTAATCCTGCAAAATTGGTACCCAGACAGATCAATTGACTACTTCATAGGCGTTTTCCCTCGGTGAATCATGCAAAATCGTATGCAAAATCGTATTCCAGATGTGAGTTTGGTGCCTAGCCTGGGTTGGCCAGGCCTGGCCTGGAATTGCTTGAGCTTGAATTCAAAGGCCTTGACCATTCTGCAACCTAAATCATCGTCACCCTTGTTCTCCTGAGTAGATCTTTGTCCTACCTAACCCTCTTATGCTAATCCTCTCTGACTTGCATTTTCATGATTTGGGTTGCAAACAGAAAGCCCATACAGGTCGAATATTAAAAAAATAAGACCCAGAGCAGCTCAGACCAAGTGGGTGGGGTGCGATAGGAATGCTGGAATGGCTAGAGGGAGGACTAGACGAATCCTGCAGAATTGGGGACAGATCAATTGACTACTCCATAGGCGTTTTCCCTGGGTGAATCATGCAAAATCATATACCAGATGCTAGTTTAGTGCGTAGCCTGGCCTGGCCTGGCCTGGAATTTCTTGAGCTTGAATTCACAGACTTTGACCATTCTGCAACCGAAATCATAGTCATGCTAGGAAAGAAAGGCCAAGTTCAGGTAACATTGGTACGGTGTGGTGACTAATTGATAACTCAAGGACATGTGAAAGGCATGAAATCTCCACATTAGAACACTGGTTGCTCCTAGAGGCTCAATTTTAACATATGCCCTGTAACCAAAACTAAACTAAATAAATAGCTCTTGTGTTCGTTATGGCTATACTTTATCTACAGCTATTTATTATAGATATTTCTTATCATAGTAGGTCTAGTAGGTTGGGGACTCTTTCTTATTATTTCCTTTTGGTTGTATTAATGCAATATTGTATATTCTTCATAGGTAGACTATTGTGCGTAGTATTAGAGTAGTAGATGTAGCTCACCTGCACTAAAACTATTATGGCTATACTTTATCTATGACTATTTATTATAGATACTTCTTATCATAGTAGGTCTAGTAGGTTGGGGACTCTTTCTTATTATTTCTTTTTGGGTATCAATGCAATATTGTATATTCTTGATAGGTAGACTATTGCGGGTGTGAAAATACCTCAATTTCTCATGAAAATCCATAGGCTACTCTGTCACCCAATGTGAAGGATGACTTTGCAGAATCCCAAATTTCACAAATTGATAATCTGATACATAAGCATCCCATGATTGAATCTGCACAGACAGAAGTTGAGGAAACACGATCCCTACTTCCAGAAACTGTGATTGTTTCCAAGATCTCCTCTTCTCAAGCTTTATCCAAGATCTCCTCTTCTCAAGCTTTAGCCTCAATTCATCAGGTAGGGGAAATCAATGTACCAAGGTCTCCATTGCAGCAATCAATGTACCAAGGTCTCCATTGCAGCAGGAAATCAGCACTTCCACACCAACGGCATTCTCTGGATCATGTCCTCCTTCGGAATCATTACACATTCAGATTTCAGCTAATTTAGTTCCTGAGTTTACTACGAAAGGTGAAACTTCTGATGCTCCCGTTTTTTAATCAACATCTTTATTGGTAAATGATGAGATTACAAATAATTATTTGGTGAAGTTTTCAAACAAACCAAATATAGCTAGCTTAGGTTTATCAACTTCTCCAAGTATGCTGCTGCAGTCTTCTATGGATGATTTAATTTCTCCAACTGCATTTGGAGACATTCCATAAGGGTACAGTTGGGGAAATTGTTCACCTTCCATCTGTTTCATCTAAAGGGTCTCAATTGCATGAAATGTTTCAGACACATGAATCTTTCAATGCTACTTGACCTTTTCCTGAGTCAATTGTGGATGGTGGTGACCCCACTCTTCCTCTCAAAGACATCATTAATAATTATAGCAAATCATTCTGGTCCAGCCTTTGGTGCTGAATGAGTGCAATGTTCAGAAAATTTATCTATGGCTCAGTCTTTGCCTTGTGGTTAATGCAGGAAATATGGAGCTGCTTCCCCAAGATATATTTCCAGTAGAAAACAACATAGTTGATTATCCTTACAGAGTCTTTTCATTGGATGCTAGAAGTGATTCTTTAACTGGTTGGCTAGCAAAAGGACTTCATGAGGGATCTTCTTTGAAGACAGTTCCCAATCAACCAAATTTTGTAATAGGCCATGGACCTTAGACTCAGGAAAGTTTGCCCCCCATAGGGGGAGCTTCCGGAGGCTCCATATACCGTGTCAATTAAGGCAGTGTCTAAGGCTTGTTGTAGTATAGCTTGTAGGAACTATGCTTTGAACTATCTATTTTGTTGTAGTATAGCTTGCAGGAACTATGCTTTGAACTATCCAGTGGACTAAGCTTTCTCTCTTTTTGACATAACCTATAGATGGGATACATTGGACATAACATTTGACATGATGCATGATCTTAATCACAGGATTCCCTGATTTGAATTCATGTTACTTGTTGAAGGCATGACATCTGGTTCTCAATTTTTGTCTATGTTAGCTATTGTGAATATAGGAACTCTCTCAAGTCTATCTTCTATGATAGTTTTCTTCAAGCCCTAGGTAGGGACTAGCTGCCCTGCAACTTCCCTTGTTTTATTATAAGCTACACACTTAAAAACTTAATATTCATAATTTGATAACCGAAGGAATGTCCAATTTACATTAGGAGCCTCAACAAAAATGATGTGAAGATTGCCATATCTACTGATTAAAAATTACTAATAATGAGTTGTCACCTAAACCTAATGCGTTTCAAAAACTTTTAAACAGCCAAATAAAGCAATAATTAACTGTAACAGTTAATTATTGCTTTATTCCATTGATATGAATGCTATATATCGGATCAATCTCTAACTATACCTTTAAATCTATCTCATCTTGACATAGACTTGGAAAGAATACCCATTTAGTTGTGCTTAGAGTTCAAACAGTTGAAAATATAAACACTTAAAATATTACCGAGTATATTGAATTTTTTTTGTAAACAAAAGTAATCTTGAGATAAAATAGAAAATATTACCGAGTATATTGAATTTTTTTTGTAAACAAAAGTAATCTTGAGATAAAATAGGATGCAAATGGTTATCTGGAGAGCATATAAGGAAGCATTGTGTAGGCAAAAACTAAAAATTATAAGAATGAATAAGAGACGAGGAAGTTGAGTTTTTCATTGTATCTAATAATTAATAAATGATAAGTAATATTATGGGTATTGAATTTGTTTTTAAACATAAATAACATGATTGAGAAGTATTCATTGGGGTTTTGGAAAAATTAAAAGATAAAGAGAGATTATATAAGAAGTCAAGATGAATTAATTTATATATAAAAATTTGAGCTTTTTAAACCTAATCTTAGAGGATTAAAAGAGGTATACTTGTACAATCTTTAGTTGACTCATAACCACTTGATCTCACTTGAGCTAACCATGTGAGGTTGATAATGAATAATTAATAGATGTTTTTATTGGGTATTCCCAATGTGTGATTATGTCATCAATTTTTTAAGAAACTAATTAAAAAGGAGTGGACAAACTCATTTTTTTCATATGAATTATGAAACATTTTCTATATTATTTTTTAGCAGTTTAAAAAAAATCAAAATACTTTTATTTTCAAATGAGTGGATTGAGGCTACATTTTATCCTTCCAATACTATAGATATTATTTTCTTGTTCAGAGAATGAATAGTGAACTCTTTAATCTTTGTGTTGTGTATCTTCGTAGTTATAATTGTCTTGGGAGGAATAAGAAATTAAATACAATTTGACTCACTTATTAAAGGTCTCAAAGTAGCTCTAGAAAATGATGGTATTTAATCGATATAGGGCTTAAAGGTAAAAGTAATTATTACATTTTACCTAATCTTTCTAAGTATTTTACCTAATAAACTTTGAATATTTTTGTATGTTTGGTTTGGTTTCTGAAATCCACATACATGTCAAATCATATATTGAAAGCCTACATATTAGGTTTTCTATCATATTGATGTGCACATGGCTCCATTGGAAGTATTCTTATAGTTGGAATTAATTTTGTTTTTCAAGTAGGGTAGGGTAGTAAAAAAAAATTGAAAAAATAAAAAAATATGTCCTCAATGTACCTCTCTCATGAATGTAGGCTCCCTCCAACATCCACAAGAACCAAAAACAAGTGTCCAACAACAAAAGAAAAAATAGGTCAAAACTAGTCAAAAGAAGACAAATTTTGATTTTCTCCTCCTTTGTTCAAATGCTCCAACATGACCAAGGCTATGCAAATCCATCAGCCTCATCTATTTTGACCATCCACTCTTCATTTCCAAGCTTCTACCACTCATTTTCCTTGCTATCCTAAAAAACTTCAAGAATGCTCTAAGAAGTCAACCTCCATCAAGTACAAGAATTTTCAAATTTTCTTGATAGCCATGCATCCATTTAAAAATTTGTTTCGTGGGGAGATGCATATAGATGATGGTAATATGCCGAAGTAATTTTAGAAAATTCGAGTGATTGTTTCCACGAAATCGACCTCCATGGCGTTCAACCATTTTTTTTCTCGAGATTCATGTATCCATTGGCCAAGATTTTTTTTATGGGGAGATGATTAATCATGATGGAAACATTCTAAAAAAAAATCAGGTCAATCTAGTATACCCTTTCATAGATATGGACAAAACAAGTCTGATACAAGAGGTTGTCCCGAATTACTACAAGATCTCTACACTAGGGCTGAGAAAAGGATACAAGAGGCAATATGTTGGAGAAATTGGTTAAAAGGTTAGGTGTTTTTAGGGAATTTTGATATAGGTCACCCAACACATGCACATCAACAAGAATAAAATCCATCGTCAAAACGAAATAAGAAAAAAAGGTAGTAAGGAATATGTACCCCAGTCATTAGCATCATAATAACATTATCTCAGCAACAACATGCATGTGTCTCCAACAATCATCACATAGGTACATGTATGCAATATCGTTTACCTCTTCTCTTAAGCATATTATAGTTAGAAATTTGTTTTCAATGTATGAGAGATGATATTTTATAAGCTAAGGATGGGTAAGTATTCTTGACTACCTTGAACTAGTAAATATCATCTCATCCATTCACTCATGCAATGTGGAGAAGTGAAATTATGAAGGGTGATGATTTCAAGGAATGGGGACAAGAGTTAAAAGAATAATTTTTGCAAATTCCAAGTCACCACAACACTCAAATCCCTCCATCCACTTCATATTCACTATCTATCTATCATTCATCCATCCCATTTCATACTTTCAAGAACAAACCCTACACTCTCTCTCACCCTCAAAATTTCTTGAAAAATAAAACAAATAGGGAATCCTCTCCATTTTCAAAAACCTACACTGCTCCCTTTGAGCCCTAACATCATCCTCCAAACCCTCTACATCATTTCTCATCACTCCTATACAATGAAAAGACTCATAAAAAGGAGGAATGACTACTACAGGAAGACAAAATGTCTCTATAAGAAGGAAGAAAGGAAAAAATGGCGTTCAACCATTCCACGAAATCCACCTCCATGGCGTTCAACCATTTTTTTTCTCGAGATTCGTGTATCCATTGGCGAATATTTTTTTTTATGGGGAGATGATTAATCATGATGGAAACATTCTAAAAAAAAATCAGGTCAATCTAGTATACCCTTTCAGAGATATGGACAAAACAAGTCTGATACAAGAGGTTGTCCCGAATTACTACAAGATCTCTACACTAAGGCTGAGAAAAGGATACAAGAGGCAATATGTTGGAGAAATTGGTTAAAAGGTTAGGTGTTTTTAGGGAATTTTGATATAGGTCACCCAACACATGCACATCAACAAGAATAAAATCCATCGGCAAAACGAAATAAGAAAAAAAGGTAGTAAGGAACATGTACCCCAGTCATTAGCATCATAATAACATTAACTCAACAACAACATGCATGTGTCTCCAACAATCATCACATAGGTACATGTATGCAATATCGTTTACCTCTTCACTTAAGCATATTATAGTTAGAAATTTGTTTTCAATGTATGAGAGATGATATTTTATAAGCTAAGGATGGGTAAGTATTCTTGACTACCTTGAACTAGTAAATATCATCTCATCCATTCACTCATGCAATGTGGAGAAGTGAAATTATGAAGGGTGATGATTTCAAGGAATGGGGACAAGAGTCAAAAGAATAATTTTTGCAAATTCCAAGTCACCACAACACTCAAATCCCTCCATCCACTTCATATTCACTATCTATCTATCATTCATCCATCCCATTTCATACTTTCAAGAACAAACCCTACACTCCCTCTCACCCTCAAAATTTCTTGAAAAATAAAACAAATAGAGAATCCTCTCCATTTTAAAAAACCTACAATGCTCCCTTTGAGCCCTAACATCATCCTCCAAACCCTCTACATCATTTCTCATCACTCCTATACAATGAAAAGACTCATAAAAAGGAGGAATGACTACTACAGGAAGACAAAATGTCTCTATAAGAAGGAAGAAAGGAAAAAATGGTTCTAAAAGAAAAAAAAAGGTAGTGCCTAAGAGAGACCTAACCAAGAAAGGAAACTCCAAGGCCATTAGGCAACCATCTAGGCCACAAAAGAAAAGAATAAGGAATGCTAATGGTCTCAAGAAACAATGATTTTTCTATGCAAAAGTATATTTTTTGGCTTGCCTTTGCAGAACTTACAACTGAGATTCTTAAGAGAACGGACCGAAGAATGCATAAGAGAGATGCCACAAGGGCATGAATGAGGCACAATGAGGTCACTAAGTTGCACAGATGATGAGAAACACCTTTAGTAAGGGGGTATGATGGGCCTCTAAATTAGACACAAGGCATATGCCTCTAAATTAAACATAAATTAAGCTCCATATAACCATCCTTCAGCATATAAAACCTATCCTTTTGCATTATATAATGTAATTTTAAGTTTAATATGTTCATTAGAAGATTTATGAATAATTTCATATTTATGCCTAATATTATTTATTTTGTGGAATATTATGAGAATATTGGACAACTTATAAAGAGTTTCATAAGTTGGAGGAGGAGATAATTTAGGGACTTTCTCCCTACTATAAGAGGATCAATATTAAATAATAAATCAACAAGATACTATGCAATTATAGCACACATTGTGGAACTCCAATGATTGAGAAAATATATGAATTTGTTCTTTGCCATTTAATATAGATTCTGAGTATTGGGAACCAAATCCACTAGTCAAGGGGTTTTGGTGGGGCAAAGCTTTCCTCCTTTCATGGGGAATGATTCCTAATAATTTTGTATAACTTCCAAGCTAAAATTTCCTCTAAGTGTAGATTTTGATTAGTGTTCTTGTGTAGAGAACTTGTATTTTTGCAACTCCATTGTACTTTCTTTCAGGGATGTAATTGTATTGATGAAAATAATGAAGATTAATGTCATGCTCATCTTCTAAATCTTGTTCTCATTGATAGATATTTGATTTTCCTTGGAATTGGCCATCCCAAGAGCCTTATATTCCTTTTTTATCATTTGTTTGCATTCTTTTCACTTCTTATTCATATGCATCTCTTGCTCTTGTTTCTTTCTATTTCTTCATTTAGTATTAATCATTTCCTGTTGTAGGATTGGGTTAAATGGTTAATGTAAGTTATTTTGTAGTGTCACAAGCATCATTTAATTCATGGAAATGATCTGGAAGGTTAGAGTAATCATTGAGGTGCTTGGATTAGTTTGCTTATTCCCAAATATAGATTTCTCGAACTCCTTTATGGAAAATAGAAGAAAATTTATGCCATTTTTTAGAGCATGCTAGCGAGATTGATTCAATTTGATTCCACTTGCATTATATGACAAAATAATTCTAATTAATAAAATAATTCACCCCATTTAACTTTCACTTGATTAGGTTAGGCATTTGATATAGTTACTAGCACTAGTTCTTTTAGACTAGTAATTTTCCGTTCTTAATAAATCTTTTCCATGTATAGATGGATTTGTGGATAGATGAAAACTATAATGTGTGTTGTTTCAAGATCTTCTAAATTGCATGGAGACCTCATCTCATTAGCCTCATCTAACCCTCATCCACCCATGTCGCCGAAAACCACTAAAATATCAATATGAATTCTTGTTTTATAAGCAAAATTGTCATTTTCATTGAGCAAATCGACTCATCTTAAAGCCCTTGCTTTGGTTCTGGGATTAGGCCTGTACTTTACCTCCAAGCCATCAAAACAATTGTACCCATTTTCCTCCACACATGTCTCCCCTTCCAAAGAACAGGGAAATATTAGCATTTTCACTTATGAAATGAAAAGATAAAGAAAAACAGATATTTTTATTTCTTAATTAGTATATGCATGCAACAATTAATACTCCCTAGATTAGATTCCATGCTCAGTTAGTTTAAATATTCACACGTCTTTTTTCTCACCCCGTTGGGTTTTAAAAATCCTTTCCATATCGTCCCATGAATGCAATGCATTAGGGGGAAGGGTGCAAAACCATTTTGATATGTCTCCTTCAAGGGTCTATACAAAATTTCTGATGAAGACATCTTTGTCCTCCACCATGAAATTATCAGTGCATTATTGGAATGTGTTAATAAAGTCTTCAATGGTTCTTTTGTTCTCACCACTCAACTCAGGAATATCATGCAATACCCTAGGTAGGGCCAATAGGGCATACTATACTACTACCCACACCAATTGTTGGTTGTGTTGGTTTAGTGGATTCTGGGGTCAACCGTGACCAGCCAGAGTGTGTTTTAGAATCGAGTTTGTAGTAACAAATGAGATCATTGTTCTAGTTTTCTCTATTACTAGTGGAATCACTTGATGAAAATTATGCCTACGACTAAAGGGTTTGATTTGTTCACACACTTTCTTCATAGGTATGTTCATATGTTCAATCTCAAAATATGGTGATTGGGTAATCATTATAGGTGATGAGAGTAGTTAGGATCTGGTTACTTGGATTTCTAAGGGCTCAAAAAACAAAGTTTTATGTCATTGGTTGGAAGGGTACAGAAAATGCTTAGGGTCAGACACTGGGCTTATAAGGTTTTGGGTAGAAATTTTGCGAGTATGCTATTAGTGTCAGTGTTTGCAGCCTTCCTTCAGTGATCAAACATGCTCTTACAAAGTGATTTTAAGGTGTCAAGGTCAAATTTTGTCATTTCAATAAGTCTTCAAGCAAAATTTGGTCACTAGGCATTAGGTCTAGGGTTTGTTTTCACTCTTTTCAAAATTGTCCAAATGTGAGTCCATGTCACCATTCAGATAAGTGTACCATTATTCAAAGGGTTTTCATCATCATGTCAAGTTCCATTGGGTCATTTTACAGCTTGTTCATGCTTCAGTTGTGCCTAGGTAAGGTCTATTTCCCTCTCCTAGGTAATTTCTCTTGTATCCTAATGTTCACACACCTTCCCCTATCCTTAATGTACCTTATTAAACACTTCCCATCACTGAGATCCCCCAAATTCCTCATTTTTGCACAAACCCTAGTTTCTTGCTACAACCTAATTTTCTAGGTTTGGCCTGTGATTTGCCCTTTTGGACCCCTTCCCCTCACTCAATCTCTGAGATTCCACTTTCCCCTACTCGCTAACATCCCTCCCCACTCCCAAAAATTTCCCCAAGAATTTAGAAGCCCCTTATCCCCTTCATTTCGACAAAATTCCTTGTTTCACACATCGGGATAGGTTTCACTAAAATGATGTTTCTGAGCAATAAAAGATGAATTTTGGAAAACTGAGAGAGTGTTTTGTCCAAAACAGGCCAAGAAAGAAAAACCTCCTTCACTTTTTACACCAGTGTCATGGTTTTAGAGAAATGTCAACAATACAATCGCCTCGGGAGAATTGATGCACCTCTGAAGTGACCTTGGGAAAATAAAGTTTTCTCCTAGCTTGGTTGGCCAAATAACTTTCTGTATAAGTCGAAGGACAACTAGGCAAAACGATATTTCCAATGAGCTATCATGAGCTCAATTTGGAGTTGAGGAAGGCATTCAAAAGTTTACTGTAACAGCACTCTGCCTTGAGGCAGCCTCATTTGGCACATTTTGACCAGTCTTGGGAGATTTTATTTTTTACAAGGAAAATGAACTCCAAATTGAAAAATTCTAGTTGGATTGGAAGGTAGACTCAAAGACCTTTCCAACACGCTATCCTGCACCTAAATTTGACATTGATAAGGCCTCTAAAAGTCTCCTGCAAAAAGGCACTACACACAGGCTCTATGCGCCGCGCGCCTCAAGCCTAGTGCGCCACGCTTTCCTTGTGCATCGCGCGCCTCGCGCGACGCATAGGGTTGGGAGGTCCAAATGACAAATGGCTTGCAGTTTTGGATTTGTCATGACAAATCATGAATTTTGGTACTTGGACAAGAAATTTGGGCAAGTTTTGGGTCCCCAAAAGGTCAAAAAACATGCAAAAAATGACCTCACCGCCCCTTTTTGGACACAGAGGAAACAGCCTTGGGAGAATGCACTTTTGGAGGGGCAAATTGACACCAAATTGTAAAATTCCACTTGGGTTCGAAAGTAGACAGGTAGGGATTTCCAACAAGCCAATCTGAGTGCAATTTGAACTCCTGCAAGTGCCCCAAAAGTAGGCTGAAAGGCGAGCGACGCATAGAAATCACGTGCGCGGCGCATAGAGATTTTTGGTCAAATTTTCACCTTCCAGCTCAGAAATTCGGCCAGTTTGACTAGTTTTGATTTGTGATGTAATTTTTGACTTCTCTTGATGTAATTGATTGAACATGATGTAATTTTGACACTTAGTTAATTGTTCTAGATGATTCATTCACCAAAGAGTGAAAATTTAATGAATGAATTGGGTTCCTACCTTATAGAGGCAACTTGTTTTGACTGCCTAGATTGTAGTGCTTTGTTTAGAGTTGGTTGAAATAGCTCTTAGGATGATGAGCTCGACGCCTAGAGCCAAGGGAAATTGTTGGGTTGCCTATATTATGTATTTTCTATGTCATTTTCAAGGTTGGACCCTTGGGAAAAGCTTGACACTCTATTGTACATTCACTTCTGCATTTTTGGCAAAGGAAATACCAGGGTTTTGCAGCACTGTTTGGGATCCATGTGGCTTTATGTGTTGATGGTGTGCTTCTTTCAGTATTTGTAAGTTGTTAGGTGTATCATTTTCCTTCTCTCATCTTCTGCAATTGAACAAATTAAGTGTTAAGGTAGAATCCATAATTTGTTATGCTCTGCCTTTAAGTTTTTTTGATTTTCCATGTTTTCATCTATTTATGGAGAATCCTTGAAAACTTCATGCTCTCCCTAACTTCTCACCAGTCAGATCTAGCCATTCATTCTCTTTAAAAGCATCAAGACGATTGCCTTCCTTGCCCCAATCGGACCTCTGCAAAAACTGTGTCTCATCCCCGCACCCAAAATTGCCTTTCCCTTTGATTCAACAAAAACCCCAAAAATCAATTTCAAACTCCTTGTATTTCATACCTAGCCTAAAATTAATTACCAATTTATTCATTTCGAGCCTCATTGATTACCTTTTGTCGAGATTGACCCGGGGAGAGCCATCTGCTTTCCCCGTAGGGCTAGCTACGAGGCTGAGTGTGGTTTGATGTGGCCTTGAGTTTTACCTTATTTCAGCCTAAGGTAAATTTGAGCGCTAACGTAGTGGCGACCATACTGGGGAAGGACTGGTTTGCTTGTTAGTGTTATTTGATTTATAGCTACAGACGGAGTCTGAAGTCACACCAGGTAGCCTTCGAACTACACATTGCTCTGTGAGTGCATAGTAGATAAACGCTGCTTCAGTCGACCTCAGGTCTAGCTTCTAATCGTAAAACTTAACTAATAAATTCCCCCAGTACGTGTATCAAGTTCAGATTTGATGGTTGATGGTGAATAACGGTTAGACATCAGAAGGCTGAAAACATTCACCTGGTGACTTTATTCACTGAACAATCCAGAAATCGATGCTTCATTGTGACTTCACTGCAGGGAGATCAGTAGCTGCGAGATTTTCAAGATGGACCGAATCATGAGAAGATACGCTCCCATGAGCCGAGATCACATTCCAGATTTTCCGAATAAGATGCCCAAGGTAGATTGGTCAAGGAATCTGCCTACGTTTAACAATGATGGTAAGAAAGATGCTGCTTTACATCTGGTTAGATTTCATATGCATATTCGCAAGTTGAAAGTGGATTTTCTTGAAGATTGCTTGATGAAGATATTCTTGGCCACTCTGGAAGGTGAAGCCCAATCTTGGTATGAAAGTTTGCCGCCTGGTTGTATTTATTTCTTAAAGGATTTTCATGCCATGTTCATTGAAAGATATAAAGTATCTTACCCATCATTAAAATTAGTTCATGATTGTTGCAAACATGCTTCTAGTTTTATTGAAAGCCTTGAGAAGTATTATGGAGATGATAATTTCATGGATGAAGAGATCATGGAGGCCCTGTATGAAAATCCATTTCAGCAGTATAAAGAAAACTTAGAGGATGCTTGTCAAGATGCACAGGAAAATTTGCAGCAGGATCAAAAGCTAAGTATAGTGGAAGATGATGAAGGAGAAGGTTTTATTCTAGATCTGTCCATGGAAGAAGACAACATGCATGAAAGTCAAGTTTCAATTTCAGAATGTGATAAAGTCAAGTCAGCCATTTCAAATCTAGATTCAGATCGTGATGATGAAGACAACCTTGTTCTGAATCCCATGAAGGAGAGCTCTATTGTTGAGATCATCTCGAATGAAGAAGACAAAGTTATTGACCAAAGCCTTCATGAGGAGGTAATCTGGTCATTTCATAGACAACAAGATGGGATCTTCGTTCAAGTAAGTGAGAAATGTTCTTTTGATAACTCAGTGGTAAATGATAATTTGATTGCCATGTCATATGAAGACAATAACTATTTGAGAAAAAGAAAACAAAAGGCATTATCTCCTTTGTCTGAAGATGAAATAGATCAACTCTTGAAACGCCATGTTACAGCCCCAGCTAAAGCAGATTTGTAGTGCACACATGGTTAAGAAAGTGTTGGTGAAATCTCTTCCTCTTTTGAAAATGATGACGGTCTTGTAATCAGTTTTATAGATCAGCAAACAGATAATATTTTCTTTCGCAAATATGACAAGGTTATCATGTTTGATAATCTTGAAGATTGTTTTTTGTTTAAGAATGACCTAGACCATGAAGATAAAGAGTATCAGCTTGAGAGAGACAATATGCCAGGATTTCTCATGGTCAAGGAACCTACAGCTAACACTCACATGGCAGAAGAACATACTTCTCTCTGCATTCCTATCCCTCGGAAATCAATTTTTCTTTCAGATCAGAATGAAGGGAGTACTTGTATTTTTGCTGCTGGATCTCAAGAGAAGATAGTGCTTCAGGATTATCGAGATCCCTTCGACATCCTTTTGCAAGCACTAGAGAAGATAAATGTTGCCTGGTTCGTTATCATAAGCCTTCGTTTCAGTGGTTATTGTGAGTTGCCTACATGTACATCATTCTGCCTACTCGAGAAAAGTGAGAGCGGAAATTTGGTATGTAGCCATCTATTGGATTGGTTACATTGGAAATCTCATTACACATGATTGTACATATTTCATTAGTATGCAGGGGGTTGTCATCATGATTCCAAATCTTGATGGATTGCTGCCTTTTTTCCAAAAGCTTTGTAAAGTCTTGTTTTAAGTAGTCATGAGTCATTTGTGTTTGGTCTATTGAGTCAGTTTTTTCAAGTTATTTCATTTTTCCATCGAGTCGGTTTGAGTCAAGTTCCAGTCAAGTTTTCATTCAATAAATGTGTCAAAGGTTTTGTGTTATCCGTTCAAATAATGATTCCATCGCCTAATGGATGAAGGCGCTGGTCTACTCTCCCAGAGATCTGTCGTTCTTGGCACCTCCAAGGAGCTACCATCCCCATTGGAGCCAATGTTAGTGTCAGTGTTTGCAGCCTTCCTTCAGTGATCAAACATGCTCTTACAAAGTGATTTTAAGGTGTCAAGGTCAAATTTTGTCATTTCAATAAGTCTTCAAGGAAAATTTGGTCACTAGGCATTAGGTCTAGGGTTTGTTTTCACTCTTTTAAAAATTGTCCAAATGTCGGTCCATGTCACCATTCAGATAAGTGTACCATTATTCAAAGGGTTTCATCATCATGTCAAGTTCCATTGGGTCATTTTACAGCTTGTTCATGCTTCAGTTGTGCCTAGGTAAGATCCATTTCCCTCTCTTGGGGTTTTGGAGGTAATTTCTCTTGGATGGCCAAATCATCGAAAAAACTTGTATCCTAATGTTAAAACACCTTCCCCTATCCTTAATGTACCTTATTAAACACTTCCCATCACTGAGATCCCCCAAATTCCTCATTTTTGCACAAACCCTAGTTTCTTGCTACAACGTGGCAAATTTCTAGGTTGGGCCTGTGTTTTGCCCTTTTGGACCCCTTCCCCTCACTCAATCTCTAAGGTTCCACTTTCCCCTACTTCCTAACATCCCTCCCTACTTCCAGAAATTTCCCCAAGAATTTAGAAGCCCCTTATCCCCTTCATTTCAACAAAATTCCTTGTTTCACACATCGGGATAGGTTTCACTAAAATGATGTTTTTGAGCAATAAAAGATGAATTTTGGAAACCTGAGAGAGGTTTTTGTCTAAAATAGGCCAAGAAAGAAAAAAATCCTTCATTCTTTATACAGGTGTCATGGTTTTAGAGAAATGTCAACCATACAAACGCCTCGGGAGAATTGATGCACCTCTGAAGTGACCTTGGGAAAATCAAGTTTTCTCCTAGCTTGGTTGTCCAAATAACTTTTTTTATGAGTCAAAGGATAAGTACGCAAAAGTGTCTTTCCAATGAGCTATCATGAGCTCAATTTGGAGTTGAGGAAGGCATTCAAAAGTTTACTGTAACAGCACTCTGCCTTGAGGCAACCTCATTTGGCACATTTTGACCAGTCTTGGGAGAGTTTATTTTGGACACGGAAAATGAACTCCAAATTGAGAAATTCTAGTTGGGTTGGAAATTAGACTCAAAGACCTTTCCAACGAGCTATCCTGAACCTGATTTCAACATCGGGAAGGCCTCCAAAAGTCTCCTGCAAAAAGTCACTACGCACAGGCTCTATGCGTCGCGCGCCTCAAGCCCAATGCGCCACGCTTTCCCTGTGCACCGCGCGCCTCGCGCGACGCATAGGATTGGGAGGTCCAAATTAAAGATGGTTTGCATTTTTGGATTTGTCATGATAAATCATGAATTTTGGTACTTGGACAAGAAATTTGGGCAAGTTTTGGGTCCCTAAAAGGTCAAAAAACATGCAAAAAATTACCTCACTGCCCCTTTTTGAACACACAGGAAGCAGTCTTGGGAGAATGCACTTTTAAAGGGGCAAATTAACATGAAATTGGAAAATTCCACTTGGGCTGGAAAGTAGACAGGCAGGGCTTTCCAACAAGCCAATATGAGCTCAATTTGGACTCCTACAAGTGCCCCAAAAGTAGGTTGAAAGGAACACGATGCATAGAGCTCACGCGCATGGCGCATAGAGATTTTTGGTCAAATTTTCACCTTCCAGCTCAGAAATTCGGCCAGTTTGACTAGTTTTGATTTGTGATATAATTTTTGACTTCTCTTGATGTAAATGATTGAACATGATGTAATTTTGACACTTAGTTACTTGTTCTAGAAGATTCATTCACTAGAGAGTGAAAATTTAATGAATGAATTGGTTTCCAGCCTTATAGAGGCAAGTTGTTTTGACTGCCTAGATTGTATTGCTTTGTTTAGAGTTGGTTGAAACAACTCCTAGGATGATGAGCTCGACCCCTAGAGGCAAGGGAAGGGGTTGGTTTGCCTATATTATGTATTTTCTAAGTCATTTTCAGGGTTGGACCCTTGGGAAAAGCTTAACGCTCTATTTTACATTCACTTCTGCAGTTTTGGCAAAGGAAAGACTAGGGTTTTGCAGCACTGTTTGGGATCCATGTGGCTTTATGTGTTGATGGTGTGCTTCTTTCAGTATTTGTAAGTTGTTAGGTGTATCATTTTCCTTCTCTCGTCTTCTGCAATCGAACAAATGAAGTGTTAAGGTAGAATCCATAATTTGTTATGCTCTGCCTTTAAGTTTGTTTGATTTTCCATGTTTTCATCTGTTTATGGAGAATCCTTGAAAACTTCTTGCTCTCGTTAACTTCTCACCAGTCAGATCTAGCCATTCATTCTCTTTAAAAGCATCAAGACGATCGCCTTCCTTGCCCCAATCGGACCTCTGCAAAAATTGTGTCTCATCCCTGCACCCAAAATTGCCTTTCCCTTTGATTCAACAAAAACCCCAAAAATCAATTTCGAACTCCTTGTATTTCATACCTAGCCTAAAATTAATTACCAATTTAGTCATCTCGAGCCTCATTGATTACCTTCTACCGAGATTGACCCAGAGAGAGCCCTCTCCTGTCCCCGTAGGGCTAGCTACGAGGCTGAGCGTGGTTTGATGTGGCCTTGAGTTTTACCTTATTTCAGTGGAAGGTAAATTTGAGTGCTAACATATGCCTTTGTAATGAATCCAAAGCATAGAAACATAATTTGAAGACAACAATATGATTAAAATGTGATTAATATGGGATTGGTAAATTAGATATATCCAATGAAAAAGAAATATCTTGATCATTGTGGTGTAGTGGTGAGTATGACAGATGGTCATAGGAGTGACTAAATGAGAAATGTGGGAATAAAAATCAAGTGAATGAAAAGTTGGTAAGAAATTTGGAAAGTGGAGTCAACAAGTGGAAAGCACAACTTAGAATTTTTCAGCCTCTCCTCACCAAAGAAATTTGAAAGAGGTTGATGCGCCCACGGAACGAAGTCAAATTAACGTTGGAAATGATGCGAGGAGATTTTGGTTCCCCAACGTCACACTACTTTGTGCTATAATGCAGATCCAACAAAGATTTAAATGGTTTGTATCTGCTGTTGTATTAATGGAAAAATTCAAATTCTACTCTGAGTGATGATCATTTTACTTCCAGGGAATATTACTTGTGTTTGACACTCTCGTAGTGTCAATTTACTTTACTTTGTTTCCAAGCTATGACTAATGTAAGATGACATTGCAACAAATAAGCAAACCACACATTTATTAGTTTACAAAAATTATATATGACTGTGAAATTCAAACTTAAAACATGAATTATAACAAACCTACATTACTCATTCAAGTCACATGCATCTTGTTTTCCCATTTAAATGCCACAATAAAAGGAAATTACATGCCTAATTATATGATAACCATAACGCTAAATTGTCAAGTTGATTGATGTTTTTTTTTCCAAAATGATCATTTTCAATCAAACAAACAATATAATCAAATTAACTTATAACCGAAAATTTGATGACGTTTGAATTCTTTTTAGCGTTCTTCATGAACACGTGTTATAAACTATTTGAATCCCTTAAATTTGTGTTAAATACATCTCAACATAATTTTTAATTAGAGAGTGATTTATCATCAGGTTTGGGGCAAAACACAATTATGTCAAGTGTTTTAATGGTTTTCATTTTTGTTGATTTTGAGCAGGATCATTCATAACCCTTGGCTTTGACATATAAGTTTTCAAAAGGAAAATATGGATAAAATATGAGGGATCAAGCTTTAACCAACCTAAAGGAGAAATTAAGAATTTTTTTAAATCAAATACACCCTAGTGGATGGCTAAGCAATTAAGAATTCAACCATTAGAAAACACATAATTCTGAAATTTACTAATACTTTAAAATCCCTTGCAAGTAATATTAGATGTGGTTGGTGATGTGAAGACTACTCAACCTTTAGTAAAGGTTCATACTCACTCTAAAAAGCCTATGGACGGTTGTTTACAAGGGGAGACCCCTCTCGACTTAGCTCATTGGATTCTTTGTTTTTCCATGCTATTTTTTGTTCTCAACTTTCCTTCTCCAAGGGGTTGACAATATTTTCGTCATTTATTTTACATGGCAGAGTGAAAGAAGAAGAATGTTCCTTGTCTCCATAACTTTTCGATTTCTGTAAGTTACAAATAGAGCGAGTCCAATTCTATAGCCAACATACTAGTAGCCTCTTGATACACCTTTAGTGAGCTATGGATAGCTCTCACCCATGATTGTAGCTCAATGAAATGGAATCCAATATCTCTACCAAGAAAGAGTCCAATTTTATGCCCGAGACACTAGTTGAAATGGAATAGTTATAAGGGCAACAATATCCATTTAGGATTTCCATTTTTGTTGCAGGTTCATCCTAATATTAATATATAAAAGAAGTTTCATTAATATTTATGGTTCAATTCTTTTTCATGATCCTATTTCTCCAAAGGATCTCTAAATGATATCTTTTTTTGTTGAATTTTTTTTGGTATAAGCTATGGTGATACCTTTAAATATGAGGTGATTTTAGATGAAATTAGAAGTGGAACAATGAGTTGGGGTTTGAATTTCCTTTGTAGTAGCAAGCTACATGAAATTTCAATATAAATGTTTTCATGTGTCCCAACATAGAATAATATTTGAATGTAAAGGTTCATTATGGGTGGTATGCTTTCTAGCTCTTCAACTCATTAAATTCTTTGTTTATTCATGGTATTTTTTGTTTTAAACTTTCCTTTGGCAAGGGGCTGATACTATTTTCTTTATTCATTTCTCATGGCCCAATGAAAGAAGAAGAATGCAGGACACAACTTTTCCATTTTTCTAAATTACATATGAAAACAATCCATTTCTATAGCCAAGAGAGTAATAGCCTCTTGATACACCTTTAGTGAGCTATGCATGGAGACCTTGGATGAGGGTAGAACTACAATCTAGGTTTTTGAACTAAGGAGTTGGTTGTTACATGCGTTTAAAATATACCCCTTTTCCTATTTGATCATTGTTTTCATACTAATGTTTTCTATTCTAGATCATTTGTTTAAAATTTGTAAGTCTATCTAAATGTATTCATGATTTGGAAGGCATAATTTGATGTAAATAAAGCTTCTATATATTCAAGAAATACCTTTCCTAGAGTGGACAATGATGTAGTGCAAAAATTTATAGGTTGACAAATTCTTTGTTCCTAGTGTTTGAATTATTATCTTCAATTTATTGGTTATATCATTGTTTCCACTTCTTTGAAACTTAAATTACTTTTTTCACATTTTATGCTCATGTTTCTTGGGCTATACTGATCGCATTTTTTTTTTGTTTGCTCCAAATATATTTAGGCCTATGCCTTAAAGTTCCTTTGGCTCCATCAAAGTAAAAATGAGAGAGCTCATATAGGCCAATTTGTGAAGGAGAAAGAAAACACCTCCACATTGTCTATGGAGTAAAAAAAAATGCAATTGGTCAATTCTCTTCAAGAAAATATTGGTTGGTATGTTTACTTATTTGTGTCCTACTTCTATATGATTAGTCGTAGATGGAGTGTCTCATGACACAGACATTAAATAAAAAAGGAAAACTATCTTTTTTTATTTGTTGGAGAGGGTTTGTAAATGGAGTTTCTCATGACATGGACATCAAATAGAAAAGGAAAACTATAGTATTTTACTTGTTGGAGAGGGTTCTTTAAATTTCCATTCATGGTGGGTCCATAAATCTTATATTTAAATCAATAAACACTATAAAACAAATCAATAAAGAAAATCTTGTATAGATCCTCCTTCCCAGCCTATTGATGAGATTTTGTAAAAAAAAGGCCCTTAAATTTATTGGAGACTACTTAGGTAAATTCCTTAGAATAGTTGAAGCCAAGGGAAGTAGCATGCTACGTTGTTACAAAATTCCCTTAATCTCCATTATCTCCAAACCATTCTTCAAAACAATGTGCATAGACTTCTACCACAACTCCATGGACTAGAACCTTTGAGAAGAAAATTCAACATGTTTGACAACATTATCAACATTGGCAACATTCCCATGTCCAAAACAATCCTCTACTATAGCTCGACGAGGTAGAATCTTCTAGAAGACGCCACATTCACAAGATCTTAAATGAGGAAACTTCTTTGACTATTTAGCTATAATATTACTAACATAAGTTGTGAAAAGGGCTTAGGCACAATTGAAAGAATAAAATTCAATAAATATAAAGTTTTTATTTATATATTCAATAAATTTAACTACATTTTAGACTAAATACATGTATATCATTATTACAAGGATTAATAAAAATTTATATTGAATATATTCCATAAAATTTTATATTCAATATTTTGCATGGATAAAATATGATTCAAATTTGACTAATATTAACTAGAACAAACTCTTATTGTAAATGAAAAAAAAAATATTTATATTTATTAAATTCTTTAAAATAAGTTTAAATTAAAAAAAAAAATCTAAGTAAATGTAAGTAATCTTAAATATACTATAATATAGTAATTTTAAGATAAATTAATGTCCTATAACATTTTGAATAGGTCAATTTACATTAAATAAAAATTAACATTAAATTAAATTGAAAAAAATGAAAAAAATTGATCTTTTAGGGTTGGGTCAATTAGTGGAGTTCTCATGGCTAACACACCTAGTTTATGGGAGGCCAATTTTCTTAGATGTTGAGAGGGTAAGGTACAAGTGATTTGCTTTTACTAGATTTGGGGCATATTTTATGGGAAAAAATAAAAATAAAAATAAATAAGGTAAACTATCCAATAGCTTGCTTCTATATTTCTTAAAAAAGTAAAAGAATATTATAAACTAGTCCATGGTAAGAAAAAATAAAAAAGTACTATAAATTATTCAATTTATCATTGAACCTCTTTAACAACAAGTTTTAACCAACCATGGTTTTGTCATATATATCTATATAGATATGTATATATTATAACCTTAAACCTACAAAATACTACCAAGTAGTTAGAGAATTTTAATATTAAAAACTTGAAAAAAAATAAAAATAAAAAATATTTAGGCTCTTCCTATAATTTTATAATTTTGTTTTTTAAGTCATATAAACCAAACAAATAAATAAATAAACAAACCATTTTCTGCAACTAACCACTAGAAAACAACCCATGTTATAGTATACCAAATCAAACGCACAAAATCATGAACGGTAGTAATCCTATACTAAATATCCTATACTACACAGGGTAAGTATTTATTATAAAATCTTCAACTCTCTATGGAAATCATTATCAAATTTCACGAATTATAAGATGAGATTTAGTTAATTTAGTCGCATCCATGAAGTCTGCTCCTAAAATTAATCTCCCGGGACAAATCACAACGATGAATAGTCAGCCACACCACTAACTAGGAGGTGACCTCGCTTAAAATGGAGAAACCCTAACAAAAAGGACGCAGTTTAAAATGGGAAGCCCAACATGAATAGTTACCGACACCACTAACTAGTAGGTGACCCCGCTTAAAATGGGGAAACCCTAACTAAATGGACCCTGCCCAAAAATGGAAACCCTAACTAAAACGATATCTAGTCAGAATTATATATATGTAATGATTTTGGAGAACAGTAAACCAACGTGATCTTTAGATCTATCGGGTAAACGTCGGGTTTCTGTAAATCACACCTCCGACTCAGAGCAGAGACAGTTTGAAGGGAAAACAGGAGGGCACAAATTATGGCTGAGAGGTTCTGGGAGGATGCCAGAATACTCGAGGATTTGTCCAAAGAGGAAGACTCGTCTCGGGAATTAGGTTTTCATCTTCCAACTGGAGATTTTATCCCTGGTTCGGAAGACAACATCGCCAACAGTGGAGCGAACGAAAGGGCCTGGGGCGAGGGCGGTAGCATTGACGCCGACAAGGCTGATGAAGAGCTCTCAGCAGAGGGCGGACCTCGAGTCACTCGAAGGCCACGCGGCAGGCCTCTGGGTTCCAGGAACAAACCCAAAGGTCCTCTGCATGGAATACGTGAGATAACAGAAACAGCGAAATGTCTGACACTGGAGATCCCGAGTGGCTTGAACGTGACAGATATTGTGGAATCGTTCATGGGTAGTTCCAATCTCGGAGTAGTCGTTATAGGTGGGAGAGGGAATGTCACCAACATCAACCTTAGTGAGGCATTCCATGTAGGGGGCATGGTAGATAATAAAGGGCCATTTGAAATTATATCCCTGACAGGAGCATTCCCGCGCGGCGTTGATACACGGGGAGGTACAGGACTCAAAGTCACTCTAACAGACGCCCAAGGTAATCACGTTGGAGGCAATGTGGTAAGCCTCATAGCGTACGGGACCGTCTTGGTTACTCTTAACACAATCATGAACATCAACAGGGACGTGCTAAATGAGGAGCATCCGGGACTCTTGCCTTCTCCAGCTGTAGTTCCTGCGCAGCAGCACTTTCAATCACCGAATATGATGACAATGCAGCAACAAATTGGCATCCAGTCACCATCACCCACGTTGATGACAGTGCAGCAGCACATAGGCTTGGTTCCTGCGAATTATATTGCCATGCCGAATTTGGCAATAGGTGCAGTAAGGTCTCACTCCCATGAACTAATTCACAATGTTATGCCGAATCTGGAAATAGGCGCAGTAAGGTCTAATCAGCAGGATCCTATGGATAGCGTTATGCGGAATCTGGCGATGGGTTCAGTAAGGCCCAACTACCCTGAGCTTATGAATAATGTTATGCCGAATATGGCAATAGGTTCAGTAACGCCCAATTCCGAGGAGCCTATCAATAATGTGTTTGGTAATAGGTTCAATAACGCCCAACTCCCATGACATGATCTCCGGTCAACGGCCACAACACTCGTGGTTTTAGATTAACTCGCTCAGTTCCATTTGTCATCTTTTGCATTCAAATTCTGCACAACGTCTGCCTGTGTGGTTTTAGATTAACTCGCTCCGTTCTATCTGTCACCCTTTGTACTCAAATTCTATGTAATGTGCGCATGTTTTGGTGCACCATAATAGCAAAAGGAAAGAATTTTTTTTTCCAGTATTGTACTTGTGTATTGTATCTATTGTTGCACGATAATAGCAAAAGGTAGAAAAATATGGTCAGTATTCTTCTTCTATGAAATTTTGTTATGCTAGTTGCCAAAGTTTTGCTAGATATTTTTTTCATAGTTTCTTGAAGTTCAGCTTAATAATCTCAGTATATGTGGCATTATCAATACAGTTATTAGTCCCTGTCATTTGGCAATGGCCATTGACTATGGTAATGGGTTTGCAATGTTATTACATTAATTTGCTTGTTTGTTATTAGTCTTACTTATAAATCAAAGTTTTCAAAAGCATATGGTTTTACTATTTTATATAAACCAAAGTTTCTAGGAGCATATAGTTTTGCCATCTTATTTAGCCTCTTCCCCAGACTGAGAGGCAAAAACCATATGCTATGTGTACTTATTTCGGAAATTTGAAACTAATGAAAACTAATGCTAGCATTAGTTTCATAGTTGAACAGATATTAAATGCTATAGTGGTAACCAAGTTCCCTTCTAATTGCTCTTGTGCATTGAACTTGCCATGTAGCCCAAGCTTTGACAATTCGACAACAAGACCGGTGATGCATGAAGGGGAAATTCGACAATCCAATAATAAGACCTCTTCCCACATGTTGTGATGGCTAGCCTGGAAGTGGAAGTTGATTTCCTGTCTATTTTCCTTTTGCTGCATCCGCCATGCCTGGAAGTTGATTTTCTGCAGCAGGCTTCAGCTCCGCTATCTTTGTTGGGGATGGAAGATGGTTTTCTATTTCAAGACCTTAACCTGAGCAGAGCTCTGCTATGCGGCCTATTCTGCGTAGTGCCTGGCCTCTTTTGGTGCTGTTGCACGCACGGTTTGGACCAACTTATCAACCTGGTCCATTAGGTCAGAGAGATGGGAATTTCACCAGTGATAACCTGGAGTCTCCGGATGATAGTGAGCTTTTCTAAACTGGAGCTAAGCCAGAGAGCGAGAGGACGACTGCTGAGACAGCCAACCTGCTACAACAGCATATTTGGCATAGAATTTGGGATAGTGTTCTCTTCAACAATTAATGAGTTATTTTAAAGAAATGATATTTTTTCAAAATGTCAACTCACCACAGGCTTATTCCCTTCTTTAATGCAATTATTCTAAACCTATCAACAAATATATTCTTTGAAAGCTTAAATTTGCAGCAAAAGAAATTTTCTAATCTTATCTTTCTCTCCCATCATTCCTTTCCGCTGGGAAGAATGTTCTGGATTTTCACTGTTACCTATTGCTGTTGCTGCATTCCACGTCGTGACCTAAGCTCCTGCCTTTGGCTTTTTCGTTGTCTGAATTTGGTTTTAAATCAGCTGGCTCCTCTCTTGAAATATATTGTGCAGTCCTCACTTGCCTAGTGTTTCTGTCTCTCGTGCAGCTACTTTCTTGTTCATGCAGACACCAGAATCAGATCAACTCTTTCAATTCTCCATACTATATAGTGTACTGTAATATCTAGATGTGGCAGAAACAATCATTCAGAGTTTGCTAGTCTAGCTTATTAGAGAAATCAACTTTCAATATATGAAATATATCAATTCACTACAAACCAAAGTTGTCACAAATGCAAAACGCATACATTTCAAGTGGAACAAGAAGGTAAAGATCCATACAAGATGGTTGTGGCATTACTCTTGTGGTCCTAATACCAGTGGGAGCATTCTTCTCTTCTTTAAGGTACTCGTTATCTTCTTCCTTGGTGACTTTCGATTGATGCTGGCCTCTGTCCCAAAAAAGGCATAGTTAGTTTTATTTTTTAAATTTTGGTGGCATCTTTCTTTCCAGATAGATTCCTCAAATATTAAATGCACATTGCCCCTGGTTTTTAATCTTTTGATGCACCAGGACACCTAGCAAAATGAGTAAATATCTCTGTTTGTTGCAAAATGGGCTCCAATCATCCTTTTGCCATGTTGTTCTAAAAACAACAAAAACATGTCACAGAGGGATTAACATTAGTACTCTGAGCTTGCTCTTAACTCTGTGGCATATTAAACAATGCCAAAGGATGATGTAGTCTAGAAAGCACATGAAAACATTCATTTACATATTAACAACAGACATAAACTTAAAATCATACCAGAGGAAAGCTTCCATCTTATGCATGATGTACAGGCTCCAACTACTGTGTAAATGAACAAGGGTTATCGGTGACAAACAATTATCAAATTACCATGTATGCAATAACTGCAGTGTTTTGCTGAGCCAAAATTTCAGAAAGATTCTTCTTTTGAAGCTTCCTAAGTTCTGTAAGCTTCTAGTTTTCACACTTTACAGCCTTTGCACTCGCTGGTTTTTGTTGGGCTTGCAAACCCAAAGATAAAATCCATCCTTTTCGTTTGATTCCAAACCGATTTGTCCAAACTTTGGCTCCTTCACATCGTTGCATCTTGCTCAACCCACCAGCTAACAAGCAAGCTAACCAACCAGTGAGCATCATCAGCAAGCATGGAGTCTTCCCTTTATTTTGTTTCTCCCAACCTCGTTTTAGTAGCTCCGTCAAGCCTCACCACCACGTCAAGCACCTGCGCCACCAACATTGTTGTTCAGGCTGAGTGCACCAGACACAACCTAGGGGAGGTTGCACTCCTGAGTAGCTCTTTGTCCTACCTAACCTTCTTATGCTAATCCTCTCCTACTTGCATTTTCATGATTTGGGTTGCAAACCTAAAGCCCATACAGGTCGAGCATTAAAAAAATAATACCCAAAGCTTTATAAGCAGCTCAGACCAAGTGGATGGGGTGCGGCCGGAATACTGCAATGGCTAGAGGGAGGACTAGACTAATCCTGCAAAATTGGTACCCAGCTTTTTCCCTCAGTGAATCATGCAAAATAATATGCAAAATCGTATTCCAGATGTGAGTTTGGTGCCTAGCCTGGCTTGGCCAGGGCTTGCCTGGAATTTCTTGAGCTTGAATTCAAAGGCCTTGACCATTCTGCAACCTAAATCACCATCACGCTTGTTCTCCTGAGTAGATCTTTGTCCTACCTAACCCTCTTATGCTAATCCTGTCGGACTTGCATTTTCATGATTTGGGTTGCAAACAGAAAGCCCATACAGGTCGAATATTAAAAAAATAAGACCCAGAGCAGCTCAGACCAAGTGGGTGGGGTGCGATAGGAATGCTGGAATGGCTAGAGGGAGGACTAGATGAATCCTGCAGAATTGGTACCCCAGACAGATCAATTGACTACTCCATAGGCATTTTCCCTGGGTGAATCATGCAAAATCATATACCAGATGCGAGTTTCGTGCTTAGCTTGGCCTGGCCTGGCCTGGCCTGGCTGGCTTGGCCTGGAATTGCTTGAGCTTGAATTCAAAGAGTTTGACCATTCTCCAACCGAAATCATAGTCATGTTAGGAAAGAAAGGCCAAGTTCAGGTAACATTGGTACGGTGTGGTGACTAATGGATAACTGAAGGACACGTGAAACTCATGAAATATCCACATTAGAACACTCGTTGCTCCCAGAGGCTCAATTTTAACATATGCCCTGTAACCAAAACTAAATAAATAGCTCTTGTGTTAGTTATGGCTATACTTTATCTACAGCTATTTATTATAAATATTTCTTATCATAGTAGGTCTAGTAGGTTGGGGACTCTTTCTTATTATTTCCTTTTGGGTGTATTAATGCAATATTGTATATTCTTCATAGGTAGACTATTGTGCGTAGTATTAGAGTAGTAGATGTAGCTCACATGCACTAAAACTATTATGGCTATACTTTATCTACGACTATTTATTATAGATACTTCTTATCATAGTAGGTCTAGTAGGTTTGGGACTCTTTCTTATTATTTCTTTTTGGGCGTATCAATGCAATATTGTATATTCTTGATAGGTAGACTATTGCGCGTGTGAAAATACCTCAATTTCTCATGAAAATCCACAGGCTACTCTGTCACCCAATGTGAAGGATGACTTTGCAGAATCCCAAATTTCACAAATTGATAATCTGATACATCATTATCCCATGATTGAATCTGCACAGACAGAAGTTGAGGAAACACGATCCCTACTTCCAGAAACTGTGATTGTTTCCAAGATCTCCTCTTCTCAAGCTTTATCCAAGATCTCCTCTTCTCAAGCTTTAGCCTCACACGATCCCTACTTCCAGAAACTGTGATTGTTTCCAAGATCTCCTCTTCTCAAGCTTTATCCAAGATCTCCTCTTCTCAAGCTTTAGCCTCAATTCATCAGGTAGGGGAAATCAATGTACCAAGGTCTCCATTGCAGCAGGAAATCAGCACTTCTACATCAACGCGCATTTTCTGGATCATGTTCTCCTTCGGAATCATTACACATTCAGAGTTCAGCTAATTTGGTTCCTGAGTTTACTACGAAAAGTGAAACTTCTGATGCTCCCGTTTTTGAATCAACATCTTTATTGGTAAATGATGAGATTACAAATAATTATTTGGTGATTTTTTCAAACAAACCAGATATAGCTAGCTTAGGTTTATCAACTTCTCCAAGTATGCTGCTGCAGTCTTCTATGGATGATTTAATTTCTCCAACTGCATTTGGAGACATTCCATAAGGTTGCAGTTGGGGAAATTGTTCACCTTCCATCTGTTTCATCTAAAGGGTCTCAATTGCATGAAATGTTTCAGACACATGAATCTTTCAATGCTACTTGACCTTTTCATGAGTCAATTGTGGATGGTGGTGACCCCACTCTTCCTCTCAAAGACATCATTAATAATTATAGCAAATCATTGTGGTCCAACCTTTGGTGCTGAATCAGTGCAATGTTCAGAAAATTTATCTATGGCTCAGTCTTTGCCTTGTGGTTAATGCAGGAAATATGGAGCTGCTTCCCCAAGATATATTTCCAGTAGAAAACAACATAGTTGATTATCCTTACAGAGTCTTTTCATTGGATGCTGGAAGTGATTCTTTAACTGGTTGGCTAGCAAAAGGACTTCATGAGGGATCTTCTTTGAAGACAGTTCCCAATCAACCAAATTTTGTAATAGGCCATGGACCTTAGACTCAGGAAAGTTTGCCCCCCATAGGGGGAGCTTCCGGAGGCTCCATATACCGTGTCAATTAAGGCAGTGTCTAAGGCTTGTTGTAGTATAGCTTGTAGGAACTATGCTTTGAACTATCTATTTTGTTGTAGTATAGCTTGCAGGAACTATGCTTTGAACTATCCAGTGGACTAAGCTTTCTCTCTTTTTGACATAACCTATAGATGGGATACATTGGACATAACATTTGACATGATGCATGATCTTAATCACAGGATTCCCTGATTTGAATTGATGTTACTTGTTGAAGGCATGACATCTGGTTCTCAATTTTTGTCTATGTTAGCTATTGTGAATATAGGAACTCTCTCAAGTCTATCTTCTATGATAGTTTTCTTCAAGCCCTAGGTAGGGACTAGCTGCCCTGCAACTTCCCTTGTTTTATTATAAGCTACACACTTAAAAACTTAATATTCATAATTTGATAACGGAAGGAATGTCCAATTTACATTAGGAGCCTCAACAAAAATGATGTGAGGATTTCCATATCTGCTGATTAAAAATTACTAATAATGAGTTGTCACCTAAACTTAATGCATTTCAAAAACTTTTAAACAGCGAAATAAAGCAATAATTAACTGTAACAGTTAATTATTGCTTTATTCCATTGATATGAATGCTATATATCGGATCAATCTCTAACTATAGCTTTAAATCTATCTCATCTTGACATAGACTTGGAAAGAATACCCATTTAGTTGTGCTTAGAGTTCAAACAGTTGAAAATATAAACGCTTAAAATATTACCGAGTATATTGAATTTTTTTTGTAAACAAAAGTAATCTTGAGATAAAATAGGATGCAAATGGTTATCTGGAGAGCATATAAGGAAGCATTGTGTAGGCAAAAACTAAAAATTATAAGAATGAATAAGACACCAGGAAGTTGAGTTTTTCATTGTATCTAATAATTAATAAATGATAAGTAATATTATGAGTATTGAATTTGTTTTTAAACATAAATAACATGATTGAGAAGTATTCATTGGGGTTTTGGAAAAATTAAAAGATAAAGAGAGATCATATAAGAAGTCAAGATGAATTAATTTATATATAAAAAATTGAGCTTTTTAAAAAAGTTGTAATCGATTAATCCATGAAATTTAATTGTGTATTGGTAGTGATATCCTTGTTTCAAGGAATAAGATAATAATTTGACCGTGACATTTTTTTGAATAGCTAAACAATTTTCAAAATATGGAGGAATTTTGTAAATCAGGTAAATCACCTGCATGAAACCTAATCTTAGAGGATTAAAAGAGGTATACTTGTACAATCTTTAGTTGACTCATAACCACTTGATCTCACTTGAGCTAACCATTTGAGGTTGATAATGAATAATTAATAGATTTTTTTATTGGGTATTCCCAATGTGTGATTATGTCATCAATTTTTTAAGAAACTAATTAAAAAGGAGTGGACAAACTTATTTTTTTCATATGAATTTACCTTTTATATTTTTTCCGTATCAAACATTTTCTATATTATTTTTTACCAGTTTAAAAAAAATCAAAATACTTTTATTTTCAAATGAGTGGATTGAGGCTACATTTTATCCTTCCAATACTATAGATATTATTTTCTTGTTCGGAGAATGAATAGTGAACTCTTTAATCTTTTTGTATCTTCGTAGTTATAATTGTCTTGGGAGGAATAAGAAATTAACTACAATTTGACTCACTTATTAAAGGTCTCAAAGTAGCTCTAGAAAATGATGGTATTTAATCGATATAGGGCTTAAAGGTAAAAGTAATTATTACATTTTACCTAATCTTTCTAAGTATTTTACCTAATAAACTTTGAATATTTTTGTATGTTTGGTTTGGTCTCTGAAATCCACATACATGTCAAATCATATATTGAAAGCCTACATATTAGGTTTTCTATCATATTGATGTGCACATGGCTCCATTGGAAGTATTCTTAGAGTTGAAATTAATTTTGTTTTTCAAGTAGGGTAGGGTAGTAAAAAAAATTGAAAAAATAAAAAAATATGTCCTCAATGTACCTCTCTCATGAATGTAGGCTCCCTCCAACATCCACAAGAACCAAAAACAAGTG